>JAKWJA010000975.1:0-177520 GCA_027704765.1 Solanum habrochaites | reverse complement strand
CATCAGTAACCAACAATTGGTCTCTTGCAAATATTGAAAAACTATTTGAAGTTGTCCTCCCTGCATGAATGTACTATCTATTACATTAACATAAGTGTAGATTTTAAAAGAAGTTAAAAGTATGTAAAAACCATGATTTTATTAGTTTATGTGCAATAAAAGTTCGACTTCTAAGGGGAGTATAAGCTAAATAGGACAACAAATGAGGTAGAGGAATGCAAATATGAAGACCCGATCAACTACATACTATAAAGACGCTTAGACATCGCAAATACTTTTTTGAGAGCACACTGAAATGAAATGGCTGTTGATCTTCGATATTTAAACTGATGTTTTCATACTATTTTAATTTTCCATTATAAAGCTTAATTATTCAGTAAAACTAAATCTTTTCTGATCATAACATCCTGACACATT
The DNA here is from genome assembly GCA_027704765.1 of Solanum habrochaites. NCBI lineage: Eukaryota > Viridiplantae > Streptophyta > Magnoliopsida > Solanales > Solanaceae > Solanum > Solanum habrochaites. The sequence goes on along the minus strand of JAKWJA010000975.1, from coordinate 177,103 downwards.
AATGTTCCTTAAGAAGTTGTTTTTTCAATCAAATGGAGAAATGATTTTGTTGTTTTTTTTTTTTTGACTAAATTATAATAGGATGTTTTTTATTGAAAGGTGGAGTTAATTGTGAGATTTTGTAGGAGAAACAAAACCTCTTTTCTTTTGGTAATTGGATATAGAATGTATACTCGAAAAGGTAAAGGAGACAGAGCAAGTGTTAGTACTAATTTTGGGGGAAAAAAGCATATTTGGACTACTTTAGAATATTTGAAGAACATGTTTGAAGACTAAAATCATATGTCATAATCTACTCTCAAAAAATCTGAAAAGATATCTAGTCAACTTCATCAAAGCTTCTTTTTGTGTTAGTAATATTCTGTTCAGAATTACATGAGAAAAACCTCACTTATGGAAATTCTCTTTTAAAAGTAATTTGGCGCTGATCAAAGTCTTTTGTATCATCAGTGATTTTTTGTAATAATACCCTCAATTTTCGTGCACCTCTGGTAGTCTTGTACTTGTCTATGCAAGAAACAGCGGAACAAACCAAACGCCAAAACATGAAAAACGAATACTAATGAGTATGTAATATTTAAAACTACATAGTTGACCAAGAGAAGCCAAAAAGAAAATCCATAAGAAAATGATATACTAGTACCTTGCACGGTTTGTGGAAGATGATAATTGACAACATACTAGCCCACATCTTGAACAGTAGAACAAAAATCACCAAGATAAAGATAAATTGATATGCTCCCATATATGTCTTTAGTTGTACTACAAATACTCATGTTGCATTCCCAAAAGAAAAATGGCAAACTGAAAAAACATTAAATAGTTAATGGTGACATAGTATCCAACAAATTATAGTGCACATACATGTGATATCTTAGATTTAGTAGGACGGGTCTAAACTTTGTTACTAATTAATGGCTATAAAATTAAGTTCATTAAAGAACCATAATGCATGTGCAAATACAAGCATTAGTAGGTACATGTAGAAATCGTAGTTAGAACATTGTATCAAAAAGAGTTAGAAAGCTAAGGTTACACATTTAAAAATTGTGTTTACTTTTAAGTCAGAAATCACAAAGAGACAAGAGACCATACAGAAGGAACTCGAAAAACTACTCAGATGCAAACATTATAGGAGGGAAAAAGTGAAAAGTTTTAGCTTTTATTTTTTTTTTTTTTTTTTTTTTTTATTAACATCCTTGGAGACGAAAAGTAGTAAAGCAAAATCGAGATCGTAGCGTACATTGGAGTGGAGACTCGAAAAGATATAGAGCACTGAAAAATAAAAAACTTACCCAAAAATAAATTTGAGGATTGATCAATGATGACTGAGAGAAAATGTGGAGTGGGGAATTGACATAGTAGTAACACATAGTGGATAAATTAAGGTTGAAAACTTGGAAGCGGGGAGACTTCCTAAGTACTTCTTCACGCAAATCAAAAGTTGTTGGCGGGTGGTGGGGGCAAAAATTCTATTGAAGCGATGAAATTGAAAATATAGAGATCTTAGAAGCAACAAAAAAAGAATTTGTTACATTAAAGGCATCAAACAAAAAAATAATCTACGTGTGAGCTTAAAGAAACAATAAAAAAATAGTGTAAAATTTGTAAGAGGTTTAACCTGTTGACTAAATTTTTTTTGAATCCACGTGCATTCACTGTGTTTGTTAAGTGAAAAAATAACGTATATTTATTTTACTTTGGGTACAACCATTTACTGTGTGTTCGTACACCAAAGTCCATTTCTAATAAGAGATTAGAAGATGTTCATAGTTGGGGGCAGGGAAATGAAAAAACTGGACCATGATTGAAAAGCAGGGAAATCAATCTTCACCAAAAAGGTGAAAATATCTAACTAATCATTAGTTAATTAATAAATAAGTTTTCAATATATCTATGTCCAAATACTTTAGTCTTTCAAGGCCAATTAAAAACAGAAATAAAAGAGATTAAACAAACTACCATTTTACTTAGAAATTTCTACAAATTTGTAAAAGCTTGCAAAACGCCTGAGGGTTATTGGAATCCACTAGCATATTTTTTTTTTTGCGAAAGGAAAAATTAGAAATCAAACTAAAGAAATTTCTATATTTTTTCTTTTCTCACACACTTACCTTACCGTCACAACTTTGACAAGAAAAGACTTCAAGTAAGAAGGTATAGAAAGCAACTGGAATAAATGATCTAAACATGCAAGCAGCCACGTGGATTACATTATTATTATTTCTATTAAAACAAAACAAATTAGACAAAGTCAAAAAAGTTTAGAATTTGAGAAATCGAATTCATCAATAATTAAAATAAAATAAAATATTATTGAATCATTATTTTTATTTTTGGGTTATTGGGTAGATAGGATTTTCTAATGATTTTTTTTGGGGTGTGCATACGTGTGTGTATGTTGTTATCGATTTAAGGAAAAAAGTTCGAAAATTTCTTTAAATTATGCCAAAAGAACAAAATTACTCTTTGTTCATAGTTTAATTTTAAAATGTCTTTGTAATCAATACTTTGGTCAATAAAATGTCTTAGTGTTATTTAATGGGTCCAAATACTTATTTTTCAAATAAATATATTATGGAAAAATGACGCAGTTAAGAAACTTATACTATTTATTACTCATCATGTATAGGTTGCAAACAATTATCACGCGGGACTAATATTAGACATTAATTACGTGGGGGACTTCGAGTTTGTATAATAGTCACGTCTTATATATGTATAATTCGTCTCAGAATATACCAAATAAATATGTATAATATACCAATTATCTACTGATTAGAAATATATATACAATTCCACTTCTTCTTTCCCCTCTCTGCCCTCTGCCGCTCGCATCTCTCCTCCCTTCCCAATTCACTCGTTGCTCTCCCTCCCTTCTCACCAATATCACTACCATATAGCTGATAATAATATATATACAATTTCACCTTTTCCCACTCTTTTCCCCCTCTCCCTCCGCTCTCCACGTCTATAGTCTCTCTCCTCCCTATAACATGTAACTATGAAGTGTAATTATCAAATTATATCTATAGAGAGTAATTAGGCTATTTTTGAGTGGTTATATGTTAAAGTTCCTCAAAATTTTATTTTTCTTTTAATACATTAGTTTCTAATAATATTTTTTTTATAAAATTAGCAAATATTTATCTTACCTCAATTCTATTAAAAAATATTTTTTTATTCATCGTATTATTTGTATTTGTTATATAAATATAAATTTAATGATAGGTTAATCTTATATATAAAATATAAATTGTTGGCGTCGGTACATTCTTATCAAACATAAAATAACAAACGAAAGTAGAATTTAAGTTAGGTATAAAATGACAACATCTGTAAATTTAAGGAAACAAAAAAAATGTATTGTGCTTCAACTTGTTTTATGTATTGATCAAATTAAGTCTACATTACATGTGTTAGTTATGATGTAAGACAAAGAGGGTGAGTTAAAGAGTTTGTTTCACATTTGTCTAAGAGTTTTTTTTTTTTTTGAAGTATTTAGACCAAATACATAAACAGATCTCTAAATTTGTTGGGGTTTTCTCTTCAACTATCTCAACTAAGCTATTTTCCTATACTGGAATCAATTGGAATCACCAAATTTATTCCTTTTAAACACCGTTGGTTGTATGTAACAAGATTTTGTGAGGGAATATGATAGAGATGATTATATTAATTGTTCCAAAATTAAGTAGTCTAATTGTTAGGTGGGAAATATGCGAGAATAATTGGGTTGTACTTCAAGTCATTAAGCACATAGGAAAAAAATGAGAGGAACACACTGTTTGTTTATTTCTTCAATCAAAATCATACAATGCGAACACAATTGACCCAATGGACATAGAAAAGTCGACAAATCAGCGACGATGTTTTAAAAGGAAAAATTATGGGTGGTTATGATCATAGGAAAATGACATTAGTGAGGTTACCTCAAGAAAAAAAATCTCAACAAGCTTAGGGGATCTGTATGAGTTCGGCCAGTATTACTTAGGAAAAAAAATATTTTTTTGAAAATTAAGTGTTGACAAATCAATAAAAATATAAATTGAAGTAAGTTCATAAGAATCTAAAAATTTATGTTTGTTTTTTTTTTTTGAAAAAAGCAAAAGCTAAAACAACAAATTATTTTTCTCAAGATTAAAATATTCTTTTCATATATATATATATTGATCAATATATTTCTTACTAATTAATTAGCATTATTCAAAAGTTAAATTAAATTTCATTTAATATTTTTTTATTTTTATATAATAAGGTTATAATTTTCTTGATATTTATCTTGTTAACTTTATCTATTATATATCATTTTATTATTTTTTTGACAAAAATTAGAAAAAGGTAACAACAAATTTTTATAGATTATAAAAGAAAAAATACTAATAATTATATTTGTACACTTTTTATAGAAAAAAGTTGGGAGGGCAAATTTTAAAAATTTTATATAAGTTATTTGCTAATATTCCTTCGTTTTTAAAAAAAAACTTTTTTTCTTCTTGAGTCTGTTTAAAAAATATAAGATCTCTTTTTGTAATTTATTTTACATTTATATAACAATTTTAGGACCATAAAATTAAAGTACAAATTAATATATTAAAATATAAACTTTTCGATTGATTTATTACCATAAGATTTAAATTCTTTTTATTTGTTTGTTTCTACAATGTGTCTAATCAAATTTTAGATAACTCTTGAATGGGAAATATAAACAAGGTCGCTAAACAGAGAAATAAATGTACTGGTCATAGAAATAATGCAACAAATAGATTATATTTTATGAAGCAATGGAAGTTTCTGACAAAAGAACGAAAAAAATTACCAAGTGATTTGACACTTTGTCTCTAATAATATAGATGAAGCAAAACATTATTCATAACAGAAAATATATTTGGTAGGATACTTTTTTGGCACAATTTTACTTTTTCGAAGTTATGTCATAATTAAAGGATACTGTTGTTACATTATTTTTTTTCACCCAAAATGTCTTCTAAAACTAAATCACTAAAAGAAAAGTCATAAATCACTAGATAAATTCAAAAAGTTGCATTGCTCAAAAAAATTCCTTTCCAATAAAAACACCACCCAAGAATCATTTATTTATATTCACTTTAATACTCTATTCACAATCTTTTTTCCAATTTTTTGATCTTTCATTTTGTTTATACTTCCATTCTTCTTCTTTTTTAGTATCCCTTGATTTTAAGGAGAGAAATAAGGTACATTCATTAAATTTTAAAAACACTCTTTAAAGTAACACTACAAGAAAAATGACTTTTATTTAAAGAAAATTCGATCGTTAAAATTTCATATCCGGTCATTAAAGGTCTATAATGACTGGGCAAAAATTGGTCGTCACGAGTCGTTAAAAACTCCATCTTTAAAGGGTAACGACCAGATTACATAGCCGATCGTTATAACTTAGCGACAACGATTTGTTGATTGTCATTTGGTCATTAAAACAGTGAAGTATAACCACAATTTCCAGTTGTTACAAATACTTTTAGTGGTCAGCTTCTTTCATTAATTACTTTAGTTTTACCAGCCAAGTTTGAATTCCTTTCGTTGCTTCTAATAAATTTAACAACAAAGTTTGTTTCCAAAATGGTTGCAAATAATATAGATTATAGTTTCATGTTCTCAAGTATATCTTAAGTGAGTTTGGAGTTCTAAAGGGTCTAAATATTAACAAAAATTTAAAAAATGGTATATAAAATTAATATTAACCAAAACGGCCAAATCGCTGGAACAACAGCGATGTACTCCACCAGAAAAAGCAAAATCGCGCTTCTGCAGCGATTTTCATTTTTTTTGAAAATCGCAGCCTAGACAGCGATTTTCATTTATTATTTTTTTTAAAAAAACTTTTTTTTGAAAAAAAAATAAAAATTGAAAACCATGCCTAGGCAATAATTTCAAAAACAACGTTTTTTTTTTTTAAAAATAAATTCTAAAATTCGTTGTCAGGCAGAGATTTTTAAAAAAAATTAAAACGCGCTGCAGTAGCAGCGATTTATTTTTGCTTTTTCGTGGAGTACATCGATGTTGTTCCAGCGATTTTACCGTTTTGGTTATATAAACTTATATCGTTTTGAAATTGTTGTATATTTTTTACCCTTTAGGCTCGAACTCATCTTACTATCCATTCATTGTTTTTCACAGTCATAAAAAATCAGTATAAAATTTGATAATTGTTTTTCCATGAACCGAAACGTACCGGAAAATTACATAACAGGTTCACACAATATCTAAAAAAACATAACAGTTGAAAAGATTACCATAACATATTTGTTCGACATAATATTATAAAACAGACATGTTCGACATCTTTCGAATCCTAAAATTTGAGAAAATGAAATAGCTGCTTAGGTTAAAACGTCCCTAGATCTGCATGGAACAAAAAATATATTGTATTTCAGCTAGCCTCCACAATCTTCAACAGGCAGTTTCTTTAACCTTTGATGGCATCGTTAATATGTTAAAAAACAATTTGAGGTCAATTCATAACAGAATGTGGGATAGCTATAACTTATAACTTTTAAAGCATAAATCAATCATTTAATTACCAAAGATCCCAAAAGATGCATGCTTAATCTATCTTGAAAGAACGGCCATCAGAATAGCTGGTGACGTCAAAGTGTGGAGCCAATTTTGGAACAATATAGGCCTGTGATTTTTTTTCAAAGTTCACTCTTGGTACAGTTGCTCCACAATTTATAGGGATTTCTATTATTCAAGATGGAAGTGAGGGTATAACTATGGAATCAGAGATTCAATGGGATGGGGATTATAGTGACCTTTAACTGAAGCCTACAATAGTATTGGAGGTAAAAATTGTTCAAGCAAAGGAATTAACAAATAATGATTTCATTGGAAAATCTGATCCTTTTCCTATATTATATGTACGCCCTCTACGAGACAGAATGAAGAAGAGAAAAATAATTAACAACAAATTGAACCCAACTTGGAATGAAGATCCATTGACACAAAACCTTGTGGTAAAATTCTATGACGTTGAAGGGCTTCAGTTAGCTAAACTAATTTGATGTTCCCATATCTGTTTGAAATGAACTTGAGCCTGATAAAGTGAAGGATATCTGGTTGAAGTTGGTGAATGATTTAGAAATTCAGAGAGAGGAGAATAATAGGCACACTTGGAGCTATTGTACTGCTCGAATGGCATGAACAATGGGCTAAGTAAACTTTTTTCTCAAAATGAGTCAATGATTTCATTAGAGAGAGTTCCTAAAAACTCGGCAGAAGGAAAAGAAGTTAGTCCAAATGGAAGTGAAATCAACAGTAGAAGAGAGGTAATAGTACGAGGGGTACTTTCTATTACCGTGGTTTCAGCTGATGACCTGCCCCAAGCTGATATGGAAGGGGGGGGGGGGGGGGGGGGAGGCTGACCTTACGTCATTCTGATCATGAAAAAGGCTCAAATCAAGAACAAAACAAGGGTTGTAAATGAAGTCTAAACCCGGTATGGAATCGAACTTTTGACTTTGTTGTTGTGGACGGATTACTTTACATTTTGTGCTTTTTCTTATTATCTATATTGAACACATCAAAGTTTTGATAGTGCGTGATAGTTTAACATTTTATTATGCTCATATCATTGTTCAAAAATCGATGAAACACAGTTAAACATTGCAACAAACAGTACCCCTTAATAAATGGACAATGATACTGGATTAAAAAACATAGAAAAATGAATGACAACAAAAATTGAGACAAATACTAAAAATATTTAAAAACACATCAGTGAAGAAGAAAGGTTTAGAAAAAGAAAAAAAATATACCTTACAAAAGAAATCAACAGAGAGCCTTCAAAATAGTAGTTCTGGAGACACTTTCAACAACTATAACAAGCACCACCATCGACAAATTTGGAATCAAAGCCTACAACAATCGAGAAAGAAATAGTGAAACATGAGATGCACTTCACAGAAAAGAAAATATGAAATGCAACAAAGAGCTTAAAAAAACCAACAAGCCACATGAAACCATATAGACATAATTTTAGTATAGTCTGTCCAATAATATTTATTGCCTATTTCAGAGAGTTCATCCATTTTCAATGAAATAAAAAATACATGGGAAAAAAAGGATGTCTTAACCCTAAATGTGGCAGACAAGAAATATGGTCATCACAATAGTGAAAAATGACTTTCTAAAGGCTACTTAATGATTGGGGAATAACATGGGTGAATTCTTTGGTACTAACATGGAAGAATAATATAAGGAGGCAGTGACTTTGGATTTTTAGGCAAAACAAGCCACTGGATTGTCAAAGTAGATGATACATAGGGAAAGAACATCCATTTACAGTCAAACTCCACATGAAGAAAGTCTTTAAACATAGATATTGATTTAGTGGTATTTGATATTTGATAGATTAATGTGCAACATTTTCCCACACCTGAAATTGTATTAAACACAGATATAAATTTTTTAATAGTTAGCAGGCTATACATTTTGAATAGTAAACAGAAGAGTTTAACCATGCTTATAGTACCACATACTTTTAAATTATGAAAAGTCGACCCAGCCCGAGCCATTGACCACCAGAAGTTGTAACCCAGGCTTATAATTATTTCATAGGAAATGGCAATGCTGGAAGAGTAGTGTTTTAGAGAGTGAGAAGACCCAAAAAAAAAGCACAGGGCTTCTTTCACCAAAGAGAGAAGCATGAAACGAAGGACATACTTTTTTTCAACTAAAGCGCTATTAGGACAGACTTTTTTTCAACTAAAGCGCTATTTAATACAAACATAACAAAACATCAAATATTCATAGATAAATAAAAAAGCACTCAATAGAAATAACATATTTAGAAAATCTTTCAATTCTTAAATTAAAAAAATTATATAATTTACCCAAAAAAAGAAACTGAACAGACATAGAACGACCAAAAAAATAATAGAACAGAGGAAAATTTACAGAATATGGAGAAAAACAGAGCATAACAGAGAGAGCAATACAAAGCAAAGAAAAGACTTGTGAAACTGACAAAAACCCGAGAAGATTATAGAAGAAGAGAAGGAAACCATGTTAATATTGAACCATATTTGATTTTTATGTATCCTCTGAATCAAATACGTATGTGAGGCAACTCAGTTGGTGATGTCATTTAGCAATGCGATGCAGACTACTAACTAGAGAAAGACTGTAAAAAATGAGCATTGGACAAGATATAATACGTCCCACTGTGTCGCTCTCATCCGGAAACTAATGCTCACTTATTTATTGAATGTGAATACTCCATCACCTGCTTGGATGATATTTTGAACTGGATGAAGACTAAACAAAGGAACATGGGACTACATACATGAACTATGGAAAGGAATAACAAGGAATGTAACATGGAAAATCTGCACAGGGTTGATAATGGCAATACTTGCTGCGCTAGTATAGTATATATGGCAGGCAAGGAATGATGCAATATGGAACCAAAGAGTACCGAGAACACAAGTGATAATGCAGAAAATACAACTTCACAGTAAAGTTAGAATCATTGAAGTACTAAACATGAAGCATAGATGTAAAGATGGTATTGGATAGAGGAATTATATAAATAGTGCATCTGTAGTTGTAGTTGTTGGAAATATTTAGGATGGACTAGGTTGTTTTATTATTTCTTTTTAGTAGCTTGTTGTAACTGGGTTTTATAAGTGGTAATAAATGTATTCGTTCAACCAAAAAAAAATATGAATCATTATACAACAAATAAATCCCAAACTCCCATTTCATAGGATCTCCTTCATTACCTAAAAAAGTATATATCGATGAATACGAAGAACTCTGAAGCCAAGACAAGTCCAAACAATAACCTGAACCAACCGGAACTGGTTGATCACAAACACAAAATGTTCAAATTGGATTATTTTGTTCTAACCTAGTCTAGTTACCCCTTTACAAGAATACATTTGCCCTGCATTTATTTGAATCCGAACCACTAACTCACAATTACTGTTATGAATCAAACACATTAGATGTTGTTGAACATCACAGTAAAACAAACATGTTTTGTTTCGAAATACTAAAGGGAGTTGAATCATCATGATCCAATGTAAAACTACCTAAATTCTGCACTAAGGAACATGTCGACCTAATTAAAGGGGTTAATTAAAACAGGAATAAGAAAAACCTTAATCATCTGTTGGAATCCCTTCCCATTTTTTTAGTTAAGCTTTAGCGATACAATTGGTATACAATTGTACAAGCAATTTTAAAACGGAATAGTAAATTGGAGTTGAAAATAAAGATTTGGTGTTGACAAACTGATAAGATTTGCAACCATCTTGACATTGCTAGAATTTACATATGTCATGAGTGCTAGGCATGGTTTTATATCCTTCTATAAATAGAGTCATCTCTTGCTCAAGTTGTAGAACAACACCAGTTAGATAAAAAACCATTTTGAGATATGCCAAAGAGAGATATATTCCTCAACTATACAAGACAATAGTATGTGAATACAATAGAGTGTGAGCGTTTTTATGTAGACGGAACCAAAAGAGGTTGTTCTTTTGATTGGTGTAGTAAGTCACTTTAGTATTGTATTCGTGACTACCACAGTGTAAAATCTCTTACTATAGTAATATCATTTGCTCCTCTTGGCTCGTGGTTTTTTTCCTTTTAATTCATAAGGTTTCCACGTAAATTCTTCGTTCGATATTTTTCCCATTTTATTATCCATTACTTTTACCATATATAGTTTTTGTGCTCGTCGGTATTTTCCCAACAAGACTGGTATCACACAGCCAAGGTTTTATCATTGAGTATGCTTTGGTTGGCAAGGGCACATTATTACTTCCACATCAGAAAAGATTTACTTGATTGGCGAGAACTAGATTTTTGTGGGGCAAAATAATGAGCCAACACGGTAATAATTTTACTACTTGAATGGTGTTCAATTATGCCATTGGAAGGAAAATGGAAGACACTTTATGGTTAAGAATTTTTAGCAACCCGTATTTACCATTGTAAAGCCGATAATAAAACATATGAATAGTGGAATCTGTTGCATAGACAGGTTTCTGGATCATTAGGCAATGGGTCGACCGATAATGTGTTGAACCATATTTTCTGGGGAAACACATGCTCGAATCCCCTATTGGAGCATTTGAAGGTTTGTATGCTCGAAGACTGCCAACCACAAAATGTTCTTAATAAGCAGATGGTTAGTTTGAAGTATCATGATGGTTCTCATCAATGATGGTTCTCGCTGACAGACCCATCTGAATAATTTTAGGATTATGAACCAATTATTTGCTATGGCATCCAAATTTAGAAACGAAGAAATTCAAGGCTTGCTTCTACTTGGTTTTCCCCTACCGATTCTTGGGAAACACTTTAGAACGGCATTGGTCAAATTCTGCTCCGGATGGTGTGTATCTCTATTGATTCGCCAGAGTAGTGTCTTAACGAAGAGATGAGAAGAAAATTCAAGGTTCCTCTTCGGTTGGATGTCCTGATAACTTGGCCAAGGGGTCGAAATACAGACTCTGGTTCTCAGCATATAAGAATCAAATAGGAGCAAATCCAATGAAAGACTAAGATATAGTGGCTATCTAATGCATGAAAGGCCCTCACAAAAGTTCGCAGGAAGTTGTGAAGAGGGAGAACAAAACAAAGAGGAAACTATGAAGAGTGCATGGAAATTGCCTAGCCACCGTTACCTACGAATAATATTGTGACCGTTCTTGATGCAAACATGATAAATAATTGCTTGTGAGGAGTCAAGCGGGGTTGTGGACCCTGTGTCGCTCTCATGTACATCAAGAAGGATTTTTTTTTTCATCTCCTACACTCCTAGTGAGTTTTTGGAACCTTGAGTATGTGTAAGATACTGTTTCTAGGGTGGTTGGTATTGGTACAATTTGTTTGGAAACCAGTGTTAGAACTAACTAGTTTTGAACATGTGAAACATGATCCGGATGTTCGGCGGCACCTAATTTCTGTTTGGTTTTTTTCGATGATAAAATAAAGGTAGTTAGTACCACACGTGATGGAAAAGTTGGGAAGTCTCATTAGGGTCCTTGGTTTTGGTCGTGTAACAACGTCGTGGTCTATATACTGACTACAACCTCTGGCTTGTGTTGATATGGTGAATGCGGTTAAAGAGCGATAGCGCTTCACATTATGTGCACAGAAGGCTTAGCCCGAAATAATAGCCACATTAGCGAGAAAGGACTTAATTTTAACTAAGCCAAAGAAACAGAACATTATTGTCAAATTTCCAAAGTGTCTAATTAAAAATGTGACACTTCTTGGCTGGTAAACAAAATAGCATTTCCTTAAGTCCTACCCTCCTTCGAGAAAGAGAGTTCTTGAAGTTTAGTTGCAATCTGATTTCTGTGGTCCAATAAAGAACAAAAGACTTGGGTGGTGCACTTTACTTTGTACTTTCATTGATGATTGCTCGAGAAAACTTTGAGTCTATGTCTTGAAGACTAAAGACGCAAGTGTTAGGTGTCTTTCAGCATTTTGTCAGGCTTCAGTTTTAAAGAGAAATTGGAAGAACAGTGCAAATGTATTCGTTTTGAATAAGGTGGTGAATATTGTGGACCATTTGATGACTACTGCAACTTAAGGTATTAGACCCCAGAACTCCTCCCAAGACTTCCTCAGCTTAATGGTTTTGGCTAAGAGGATGAACAGACCTTGATGTAAAGAGTTAGATGTTTGGCTTTCTGAAGGGCAAAGTTGCCAAATCATTTTGGGGTGGGCTTTAATTGACCTTACGTCTCTGCACATGTTATTAATCTATTCCTGTTTTGTTTTTTGTTTTTGCTGCTTTTGAAAATGATGTACCAATAGTGTTTGGTATGGAAAGGGTGTTATCGTATTACCATTTGAGAGTATTGGTTGCAAAGCTTTTGTATCATGTTTCCGAAAGATTAGAGTTTCAAAGTTAGATGCCAAGACAAGCAATTGCATCTCTCTCTTCCATTGGATATGACCTAATGAATTTGGTTACAGGCTCATAAGATCCAAATTGAAAGAAACTTGTGAGAAGCCATGATATTTTTTCATGGGAATTCAAACAATTGAGATATTGACCAGCGAAGAAGGTAGAATTTTCAAGTTTGATGGTATCGTTCATCATGAATGAAGTTCCTCACACAAGTGTGCATGATTTTTGTCGGGTTTGATAATCATGGTCCCAGAATCATGTATCGAATCAACAAATTGATGTACAATGATATTTTTATTGATGATCCTGTTGCTCATGAAGTTGTGGGACCTAATCAAATATTCCGCTTCGGAGGTCCACAAGACAGCTATTTCTCCCCTTTTACCCAATGAGTATGTGTTACTCACTGACGGGGGAGAACCTGAATTTATGAGGAGTCCATGGTAAGATTAGCGACAAAAATCATGGTTGAAGCCATGCCAAACGAGATGAGTCTTTGCAGAGAACCACACTTATAGTTTACTAAATTTCCGCCATGGGAATAGAGCTTTGAAGACAAGTGGGTGGTTCAATTTAAAGTTGAAAACAACACACCTTGAAGCCCAGGTAAAAGCTAGATTTGGTTTTAAAGTATTTGATCAAAGGCAAAGGTATTGACTTTGACAAATATTTTCCCTGTTTGTTGAAAATGTCCTCTCTTCACATAGTTCAGGGTTTGGCTGCTAGTCTTATAATTTAGATATTAGCAGATGGATGTGAAGACGACTTTCCTTCCAGCGGTGACCTAAGAAGAAAGATTTATATGGAAACCACCTTAGGGCTTCAAAGTAGATGTAAAGAAAATTTGTCTGCAAACTCAAAAGAGAGTCTCTAATGTGCCTAAACCAGCTCCCAGACAGTGGTAACAAAAAGTTTGAAATCTGTTATGGGGAGAAAGACTATAAGAAGACTCTTCATATCATAATGTAATTGCGTCAAAAAAAGATTTGCAAAGCTTTTAATCATCCTTTTTGGTGTTGTGGATGATATGTTGATTGTGGGGAAAAAAAAAGAAATCCTTCCAAGATTGGTACGAGCTGAAGAAAGAGTTGTGTAAGTCTTTTCTTTATGAAAGACTTGGGTCCATGCCAAAACAAATTTTGAGCATGAGAATTACTCACCTTAGAATCAAGGAAGATTTATTTGTCCCAGAAGAAGTTACATTGAATGCGTACTGGAGCGCTTCAATATGATAATGCAAACGCGATGTGAAGTATACTCTGCTTGTCCTATGAAGGTTGAGGCAAGAAGATGTGTCCTACGCTAGGGAGGAAAAAGAGCACCTGGACAAATGTTCGCATATTCCTCCGTCCTCAAAAGTCTATTGTACATGAAATGGTGTGCACTTAGACCCTGATAATTGCTACGCCAGTTGGTGTTGTCAGTAGGATTTCCAAAAATCTGGGAAAATAGCATTGGGACGCTGTGAAGTGGCTACTCGGTATCTAGGGAAGCTCCGATGGAATCTTGTGTTTTTTGGAGGTGCATTCAAATCAATATTTAAGGCAATACAGATTCTGAATATGCGGTGACGCTGATAACAAAAATCCACTATTGGCCTATTTGTTTACTTTTTCAGGGGAGCTATATCAATGGCAGTCAAAGTTGGGCAGAAGTGGTGTTGGCAACTATCTACAACTGAGCTGAGTATATTGGCGGCTACTGAACTGCAAGGAATGATTGGCTACAGCGTTTCGTCAATAGCTTGGTTGAATCAATGGATTAATTTTTTATTGTGACAGCCAGAAGTGCAATAGCTTGAGCAAGTCATTAACCATGCAAGAACAAAGAACATTGACTTCAGATATCATTGGATTTATGAGAAGTGGAGAATGAATCCATTTGGACGTTAAAAATTATTCACACAAGTGAAATCCGCGATCATGCCGACCAAGATATACTGAAAAGACAAGTTCGAGTTATTCAAAGAACTTTGTGTGTTTTGAGCTCTCTCTAAAGAAGTTGAAGAGCCGTCTTCCAGTAAATAGGACATGAAGGGGGAGATTTGTTAAGAATCCATCTCATTTTTTAGTCAACTTTAAGCTGTTCAATTGCTACATCATTGTTACAAAGGAATAGTATTGGAGTTGAAAATAAAAATTTGGTGGTTGAAAAATTGATAAGATTTGCAACCATTCTTGACTTGCTATTTTACATATGTCATTAGTGAATAGGCATGGTTATATCCTTCTATAAATAGAGTCATTCTTGCTCCCAATTTGTAGAACACACTAAGTTAGAGAGAAAAATCATTTTGAGAGCTAAGTGAGTATAACATAGCTAGACAAGAAAATGAGTCTGTGAAGAAAATGAGTGTGAGCGCTATTTTAGTAGACGGAAACAACAGCAATTTTGTTCCTTTTGAGTGCGTAGTATTCACTTTGCGTATTGTATTCGTGACTACACAATTTACAATTTCTTATTATAGTATATCAGTTCTCCTCTTGGCTCGTGGGTTTTTCCTTTATCATAAGGGTTTTTCCAAGTAAAATTCCTTGGTGTCGTTATTTTCCCATTTTATTTCCATTACTTTTACCATATATATTTTTGTGCTCGTCCGCGTTTTCCCAACAATCTCTACATCAAAATTCGTAAAGAAAATTTTGTTCTAGACTAACAAATTTATTCAATAATTTCATCATTGCGACTTCTTTTGATTGTCAACCGAGGCTACTACAGTACACACATCAATACCCACAAACATATTGCATAATTTAAGAGCATGTGCACCAATAACCTACTGGAAAAACTTATGAATCATACAACATAAACTCAAAAATGGTCAAAAATAGAATACCTACATAACAATTTATAGTCAAAATCAGAATACCTACATAAGAATTTATAGTCAAAACAACCTAAACTTAACTTGAAGATAAAGAAAGTCAAGAATATGTCACGTTACAATCATACCCAACAAAGACCAATAAAACTCAGGTGAAATTTCAGCAAAGACCGGCAAAACTCAAGTGAAATTTGAAGTAAAACGAAAAAGGCGACTTCTGCAATTAGAAAAAATAGACATTGATTTCATTTATAAAGACCTTCAATGGAGAGCTATAGTTTAATTTTTGCAAACAAACCTTTGATTTTACGAATGGTACCACAATTATTGTAGTTTGTTTTGCTAATTTTTCTCCAACGAATTAGTACTGTATTTTATATTAAGAGATTCTTATTAACTATTTTGGTTATTCTCTCCCGTAGTTATCTCGATTTCTAGAAGAGTTGGAAGGCTCGTTCCGTGTGTGATTTGTGGCTGCGGAAAAATCGATGTTCTTGTTATGTTTTCTCAGGGAAGGGACTCTACCAGTAGGGTGGGGGTAATGGGACAAGCAGTGGTGGGGTAATGGGAGACCATCAGTTGGGGGTGGGGTAATGGAGGGGAAGAACAAGTTTTTGTGAAAAATAAAATGTGAAAGTAAAAATATGTGCAATTTTTTTAATTATTAATGTCCGGGTATTAAAAATTTTGAGGTGCGGATATTGTTGATTTTCTAATACATTAAAACTGTCTTTTAACGACGAGAAAATTATTTTGACGTTATAAATATCCTGTTTAAGTATATTTATTTATTACTAATGATACAGTCTATAAATAATATTACAAATTTCAATTTTTTATTCAATGTGAGACATAACAATACTATTTTTCAGAAATTCAAACATGTTAATAGAATTCATTATAATCAAGTTAAATTTTCTTTTGTAATATTTCCTTAAGAGTATTAATTGTGGGAATAAAGTGAGAAAAAATTAACTAATTTTATTTTAACATATTTATATGAGATCTTTTCGTGTTGGGCTAGTTCACCCACACACCGACGTGTTTAAATTC
Source organism: Solanum habrochaites (assembly GCA_027704765.1). NCBI lineage: Eukaryota > Viridiplantae > Streptophyta > Magnoliopsida > Solanales > Solanaceae > Solanum > Solanum habrochaites. Next base: position 160,310 of record JAKWJA010000975.1, on the reverse strand, counting down.
ATCAATTTTGTTGAATGCATAGAAAGTGAGGTTATAGAAGAACAAATTTGGGAATTAGTGGTGGTGAGTTGAGTTGGTAAGATTGTGTTGATTGATTCGTGTTACAGGTCGTTCTTCGAGCAAATCCCTATTGGGTATTGAGGTTAAATAATGCTCTAGTGTTTGAGGAAAGAAAAGGGAAGTTAGAGGATTCAAGGATTGACAAATGAAGTGAAAGTTGGAGATTTTTTCTACGCAAAGACTAGGACAACGCGCTTGCCAAAGCGCCATAAAAGTTCTTCTGTACTTTGGCTCTGGTGCGTCGTGAGAGCCAGAGCGCCAGACAAAGTGTTCTAAACTTTGAGGGCTAGCGCCCCGCGCCTTTCAAAGCGCCAAGGCGCCAGTTATCCCCATTCTCCCCCACATTTTCTTACTAGTTCCACGTGCTATGCCCAATTTCATAGTTGATCCAACACTCTAAGGACATCTAAAACATCAGGAAATCATCCCATAAATATGAGGCAGGAACCTTGATCCAATCACTCCAATTAAAGGGAAAGTTAGATTTTACATCAACGAAGTTAGACAGCAAGTCAAATATTGCTTTTAAGAGGTTGCAAGGCGTCCCCTGTATCAAATGTTTTTAAATTTGTTTTAAGCACTCGAGTTTTAACATTGCGTAACAAGTAAAGAGTAGCCGTGCAGTTAATCAAAAAGTTAAAAGGGAACTAAAGTAGTAGTCCCTAAGAGTGTCTTTTTTAATGACTCAATTTTCAAGATACGTAAAGATAGACTTCTTGAGGTTATTCCTTCACACAGAAACTATATGGGGAAACTGTATTTGAAAGAAGGTTAAAAAGAAATGATTTCAACATTTGAACAATAAACAGAAACTGAGTGTTATAAAGAGCCTTTAGGCTAGTTTTTAGAAAAGAGTTATCTCTTTATAAAATGAAGAAAGCAGGGAAATTGAGATTTTCCAAGATAGACTTTGAGCTATGTTTTTGAGCACTAAAATTAGATCATTGGAGAAGTTTTTTTAAAACATAAAAGTTAAGTATATTTGTGGGAGTAGTATTGAGAACCATATGGGGATGCGAGTTTTATATTAACTCAAGTCTCCATAAGAATAATGTGGCCATCATAGTTAGAAAAGGGTCATACTTTTTAGATGAATCTTTTTCACAATACATGTGAATCCATTAGGCAGTTCATGGTCCTCTACCTCATAGCAGATTCGGTATCGGACGGGGGCCACCGCAGGGTCGAGTAACGATGTCCCTTGTATATCACTAGACACTATTTTAAGTGATGGCTAATTGTCAGGTTGAAAGAACACCTCCAAACAGTAGTGTCTGGTTTCTCAAAGATGTTCTGTGAGTATAAACTAAGGGTATGGGACTTCATTAAGGCAGTGCACGAGTGGAAATCTGAGCGCGGAAGCATTGATATGGCTTATATTATGATTGGAATTGAGTCGTGTTTTTTATATTTTGTATCATACAATCATAGGTATTTTGTCTCATCTTGGGTACACACAGAGTATTACTACTATGTTTTAAAACACAACTTTTATTTATTATGCACTTACTTCTGAATTCTTTCATATAAAAATTGGTGTAGTTAGTGTTTATACTGAGAGAGCAAAGGTATAAGTGTTTCCTTCAGAATCTTCTGCAAGAATGTTAGTTTTAGCATTACCAACTCGCAGCCTCCGTACATTCGATTGTACTTGCGTCTCAGTTGTCCATCATCGTCTTATGATGCAAAACAGGTATTTAGGGTAAGCATCTTACATAGTGTTGATTCAGTGAGCAGTCAGAGTCAGTTGGTGAGCCTCCCTTCATTCCAGAGGATAACTTTTTCATTTAGTTACTGTTTTTAATTTTCAATTGTTAGGATGACTGGGGATCTTGTCTCAACATCCATCTTCATTTTAAAGGTTTTACAGACAAGTATATTCGTTACTTCTTGTCTTATTCATTTAAGTTGTATAGAGTTCAAGAACTTAAGTTTCCATTTATTAAGTTATTATATCCCTTATTAGCTATCCTTGATTACGTATTTCTCGTCGTGTTCAAGTCTTCCATTAGAATAAGTAAGCCCAAGGAAGGGTTAGCTAAGGCCTAGGCACATGGTCTTCAAGTGCCAGTTCCAGCCTACGGATGTGAGGCTCGAGGCATAGACAAACTTGGTATCAAGAGAACAAACGTTCAGGGTGCCTTAGGAGAGTCTATGGAATCCGTGTCAGAGAGTCCAGTTTACGATTGAGAAGGTGCCACATATACGTAGGAGGCTCGCAATTTAGGAAATTCGTCACTTCTTTCAAAATTCCTTCATGCGTTCGAATTTGATCTCTAAAAGTTTCCTTCTAATTTGTGTACCACGCTGTTATTCACGAGAATCATGCCTCCACACAATAGGAGACAGCAAGCAGGTCTTCCATCTAGGAGGTATATTATGGAACAAGAATTACCAAATGCAGCTGGAGTGCAACCTCAAGGAGAAGTTATCCATGTTGAATTCCGTGAGAATATGTGGATGTTAATTCAAGTTGCGACCTATTAAATTGGATAGAGAGATAATCAATAGGAAGTGGTTCGCACTTCAAGGACCCGTGAGCTTTTAAGGATGAATCCCCCAAGCTTCACAGGTTCAAATGTCACTAAGGATCCAGAGAAATTTATTGAGATTCTAAAAAGGGTATTTGATATCATACATGTTGCTGAAATGGAGAGGGTGGAACTAGTTGTATACTAAATGAACAGTGTTACTAATATGTGCTTTGACTAATTAAAAAAGAGTAGGGCAGAGAATGTGCCAATAGTGAGTTGGATTGTGTTTGAGAGAGCTGTCATGGGGCGTTTCTTTCCTCGTGAGTTGCAAAAGACACACATAAGAAAGTTTCTAGCCCTTAATTCAAAGTCTATGAGTGTTCATGAATACAATCTGAAGTTTGCACAACTTTCCAGCGATGCTCCAGAGATTGTTGCTAACATGAGGAGAAGATTGAGTTTATTTGTTGTTAGGTTGTCTCTTCAGTCAAGCAAGGAAGGAAAGGCAGCTACAATTATTGGGGATATGGATCTAGCAAGGTTTATGATCCATTTACAACAAGTTGAAGAGGATAAGATGAATGACAGAGAATAGTTTAAGAATAAGAGAGTTAAGACATCAGGGGATGAGTTCCGGTAGGAAAAAAGGTGATGCCAACCGGTCATCCCTCCACCAAAAGCAGAAGGGATCTGCTCCATCATCTATGAGTGTACCTGTACCTAAGAATAAAAGTGAGTACAATAGTTAGAAGTTCAGAGCTAAGCCAGCCTATTCTCAAGACAGTATAACACAAAGGGATAGTAGACCTCCTGCATGTTCTTAGTGTGGCAGAAACCACTCAGGTATTTGTCATGAGGGTTTTACTGGTTAGTTCAAGTGTGGTTAGAGTGGTCATTTTCTGAAGGAGTGTCCTGAGAACCGAAAAGGTATTGTAAATCAGGGAAACAGGGGCCAATCTTCTCCAGTTGCCTCACACCCCAGAAGAGATACACCCTAGATGGTTCTACTTCCCCAAGTATGGCGATAGGAACCAAAACGCTGAGAGCTATAAGCGTCTTCAAGACAGAGGGTTCACCAGATGTTTGTCATTGGTCGGCTTCAAGTCCTTTTGCAGTTACTATTTCTCCTTTGTTAGATCCAGAGCAAGTTTATCTTTATAATTTCTATGTTGATCAGAATCTTTCGATGTTTATTATATAGAAACTTAGTGCAACCATTTGTGAATTCTACACGTGTTGGTAAGTAATTATAGAAGGAGAGCTATATTGTGATTGCTCGTTTTCCCAATCACCAGAGTAGACATGGTAGGTTTCGATTGTTTAATTGGTTGAACGGCTTTAGGCCTAGTTGATTGTGGAACTCAAGTAGTAAAGTTTCTGTAACAGCATGTATCCAAAATAGACCAGATGGAATACAGTCTGATCTATGGCCCATACTGTGCATTTGTCGTTAGCCACTAAAACTCTCCCAAAAACTCAACCTAGAAAATCGACTAAGTGTTGATCCACGGGACAATATAAAATGTAAGTCTACTACCGGCCGTGGGTTTGGTCCCGTGCTGATGCAGAATCACGTTACCCAGCCTCTGACATAAACTACTGACGATCAACACAGACCATCTATAGTCTGTAAGTTTGATCATAGAAGAAAGTTAACAGTCAGTTAAGGGGGAAATATTGTTGGGTACACTTCAAATGGTCATAACTCTTATTTCAAAATGAATTAGGTGTCCCATGACCTATAAAAAGATAGATAATTGAATTATCTTTCCATTGCCACCAAGAATTATAACATCCAACCTCCGAGTAAACAATTATGCCCATTTAAGTAAAGGTTATCGAACAGTCGATTAAATGATGGCCCGTCAGTCCAGGTTGTTGTTTGGCCTAACAAAAAAATTTCCAGGGTCTTTAGGTCTTTTTATACTCCATTTAAACCCTAAGATACATCATTTAAGCCCTAAATCATCAAATTTTAGTCAGTTTAAGCCTAGAAACATAACAAGAACTTACCTAAGTCAAAATCATAAATCAAAACTTAGTAATTAGAAGCGAGAAAGGATAAAAAGGTCAAGAACCCTAGTTCAAGAACGCAACAAGTTTCCATCAGTTTCAGCCCCGAAATCTAAATATTTCTCCTTGGATTTCATTACTAGGTATGAGGGATTTCACTAGTGGGTTCCTTTCACCCATTAAATCCCTAATTTTCAATTAGTTCTTGATTCTCTCATCATGATTAAACGAAGGGTTTCTAGAATAACAGCAGATCATCACGGATTAGTTAGATATATGTTCCATATTAGATTTTAAAGTTATTATTCAATTAATCACATGAATCTCAGTACCCTAGATATGTGTTTCTTTAGTTCATAAATTACACATGCTAGTCAGATATTTCAGTTACTTATGATATACATGCCTTAGTTATTATTGCATAATTATCATATTAATTGTTGCATTCTCATTTTTCATGTTTAGTTTTGAGCTATCCAGTATTTTACAGAAATTCAGCCACGATGTCTTAATAACTTTATTCATTGGGAGTAGCATAATACTGAGTTGGAATATGATTTAGCGTGTCCAAATAGTCCCAAAACTACTAGCCAAGTAGGTTGTAAGTCCCCTCTGTAGGCATCAGTTTAGTGATCATGCCAGCATGCCTTTATATCTCTGGCAGGGTATACTGGGTGCTCCCGATGGGGCATATACATTGGACTCCACATTTAGCTCATGTGGTTTTATTATCGGTTATTAGTAGCTCCCACAGTTCAGTCAGACTCTATTGCTACATCTAGTTAGCTCAGAATGTAGTATATAACGTTCAAAACATTTTACTTTCTTTTGATCTTGTTCACTTATGTTCTCATTTAGCTTTACTCTATCCTAAATGCTCAGTACCTTTCAAGTACTGACGCGTATGTACGCTATATCTTCTCCTGATGTAGGCTCAGGTTCTCTACATCTAGATCACGCTTAGATTTATTCAAGATCTCTAGTTCGGTAGAATCATTGGTGAGTCCTCATTTAAGATCTCTTTTAGTTTCAGGTTTTGCTAGACTTAGTTTGGGCTTGTCCCAACATTTCTACTTAGTTAGAGGCTTATTTCAGAAATAGTTAGTTTCAGCTTAGTATTGAGTTAAGATTTTCTTTGTATTTAACTCATCAGTATTTCATATATTTCAGTTTTAACATATGGGTATTCCTCATCTTTTCATTTTAAATATGATTTAGCTTCCGCATCACTTTTATTTCTTTAGTATGCTCATAATCTTGCCAGTAGGGTTAGCTTGGGATCACTTGTGGTCCTACGTCCCGTGTCCGTATCTCAGGGGTAGCTCGGGGCGTGACAAACTTGGCATCAGAACAATAGGTTTAAGTGTCCTAGGATGTCTGAAAATCTGCATTAAGTAGAGTCCTTTTCATGGGTGTGAAGTGCACCATATCTAATGAGAGGGAGACTATGAAGTGTTCTAGGAAAATCCTCATTTTCTTACTCTTATCTTTCGTAAGGTATGATCTAATTCCATTCTAACTCAACATTCTACGTTTCAGATCATGCCTCCTTGTAGAGCTAAAACCAGTAATGCGACTGCAAGGAATGCAAATACAGCTCCTCCGGTCCTAGATTAGGAAGTCTCCAATGATGAGTTCAAGAACGCCATTCAGATGTTGTCTAAGAGTGTGGCCAACCAGAATAATTGAGTTCAATCTCCTTTGAATGCCAATGGTGGATCAGCAGCAACAAGGGTTCCTGAATTTGTTAGCATGTCTATCTGAGTTCTTAGGATCGCAGACTAGTGAGGATCCCAAAAACTTCTTGGATGAGATCAATAAGATCTTTGAGGTGATGCAGGTCACTGGAAATTATCGGGTTGAGTAGGCATCATAAACTTAAAGATGTTGTTCATATCTGGTACACTCAGTGGAAGAAAAATAGGGGTACAAATGCAACTCTTATTACTTGGAATTGCTTTAGTGAGACCTTTCTGGAGAGGTTTTTCCTAATAGAGTTAAGAGAAGAAAATACTCAGGAATTCATGAACTTAAGGCAAGGTAACATGACAGTCCAAGAGTGTGGGCCCAAGTTTTACCAACTCTCTAGGTATGATCCTTACATGGTTGTCGTCACCAGGTCCCAGATGAATAAGTTTTTGTATGGAGTGTCAGATTTGGTGAAAACTGAGTGCATAAATGCTATGTTACTAGGAGATTTGAACATCTCTAGGCTTATGACTCATTCTCAGTAGGTTGAGGGTGATAAACTTAGGGAACATGCCAAGGAGAATAAGAAGGGTAGGACTGGGAACTATGAATATTCTCAGTAGGAATCAGGTTGTGGAAATCGCTCGCAGAGTCAGCAGAAGTTTTTAGCCCCATCCCTTTCATCAGCTAGTGTTCAATCCTCCACGAACAGGTTTGACCAAAAGGTTAGAGCACCAGTCTCTAAGTCTTAGGGAAGTGTATTAGGCACCAAGACTTACCCCACTTTCCCTAATTGTAGTAAGAACCATTCAGGCGAGGGCCTTGCAGAAAAGGAAGGATGCTTTGGGTGTGGTAAATCTGGTCACAGGTTGAGAAATTATCCTTCTAGACAGATTCAAGGAGGTGGTAATGGTATAACTCAGTCTACAACTTCATCAGCACCAACAAGTTGCCCGACTCAACAGGGTAGCTCATCTTCTATAGGTGGAGGTCAGCGTCAGAACAAGTTGTATTCTCTTCAGGCTTGCCAGGATCAGGAAAGTTCTCTGGATGGAGTCACTGGTACGTTACGAGTCTTTGACCTTGATGCTTATGAATTTTTAGATCCAGTGGCTACTCTCAGAACATTTCTCAGTCTCTACTTCACTCGGTTGACAAGTGATAGCCATGACGAGTATTATAAGAAATTGCCCTGTCCCATCTCTTAGAAAGTCACCTTAGCAGATCTTGTTAGAGTTAGAAAATGGTATTTAGAATTAGATTATCATTATAGGCATGGATTGGTGTACATTTTTGTTAGCCTAAGTCGATTGTAGAATGGGATTGTATTTGTTTTCAGCTCGAGATGAACTAATCTTAGAAATAGAAGGGAGAGCTTAGCGTTACGGGGCATTCCTTTCTTACCTTAAGGCCAGAAAGAAAAAGTTGATTCTAAGGGTTTATCTCTCTATGATCTAGTTTGGGTTAAGAATATAAGTCTGAAACACACCCCCCACTCTGAGGCAGTTCCAGTAGTCAATGGTTTCAAGAAGATAAATTCATCGGAGTCAAACCTTAAAAGGGAAAAGGACTTTGGGATGATTGTCTTCTAGAATACCCACCTATTTCTTATTATTTCTTCAAAAATGGATCATCAGAGCTTATGGATGAAAATATAAGTTGAAAGACTTTCCAATTAAGGGCTTCATCAGACTAGTATTTCTCATGGGGTACACCAGGTTGTTCATGATGAAAAAATATGGTTCTCCTTAGAATGGCATGCTACAAGAGTTTAACAATGTCACAATCAAGGCAATAAGTATCTCATCCCCAAGATTGATGACTTGTTTGACAAACTTCAGGGTGCTCGCCATTTCTCAAAGATAGATATCGGATCGGGTTATCATCATCTTAGATTTAGAAATAGTGACATTCTGAATACATCCTTCAAAACTCATTATGGTCATTATAAATTTGTAATTATGTAGTTTGGACTAACCAATGCTCCTGCAACTTTCATGGATTGATGAAAAAAGTGTTCAAACAGTATTTGGACTTATTCTTTATCGTCTTTAGTGATAATATCCTCATTTACTATAGGAATGAGGAAGAACATGCGAGGCATCTGAGAGTTGTTCTGCAGACTCTTATGGATCTCCAATTATTTGATAAGTTTAGCAAGTGTGAGTTATGGCTGCAATCCTTCGCTTTCCATTGTCACATTAAGTCTAGCAAAGGGATCCGAGTGGATTCACAAAATATAGAATTAGTAAAACAATGGACCTGACCTACCTCTGCTATAGATATAAAAAGTTTTTTAGGTCTAGTGGGTTATTACAGAAGGTTTATTTAATGATTTTCATCCATAGCCTCATCATTGACTAGGTTGACTTAAAAGAAACGCAAGTTTCAAAGGTCGGATGATTGTGAGAAAAGCTTTGCATAATTGAAAACTAGATTGACTACAAGTCTTGTCTTGACTCTATAGAGGGTTCAGATGGTTATGTGATCTATTGTGATGCACACAGATTTGGCCTAGGTTGTGAGTTGATGCAGCGAGATAAGGTTATATCTTATACTTCTAGACAACTTAAGGTACATGAGAAGAACTATCCAACTCATGACCTCAAGTTTGTAGCAGTGGTGTTTCCACTCAAGATCTGGAGACACTGCTTGTATGGTGTTCATGTAGATATGTTCACTGGCCATAAAAGCTTTCAATATGTGTTCACTCAGAGTTAAATCTTTGCTACAGAAGATGGCTTGAGTTCCTTAAGGATTATGATATAAGTGTTCATTACCATCCTAGTAAGGAGATTCTAGTAGAAGATGCTCTTAGTAGATTATCCATGGGTAGTGTATCCCATATTGAGGAAGAAAGGAAGGAATTAGTGAAGGATTTTTACAAGATTGCTCGCTTGGAAATTCTCCTTATGAGCATATCAAACAGTGGTGTAACAGTTAAGATGGCCAAATCTTTGATAGTGGAGGTTAAGGAAAAGCAAGACAGTGATCCAATCTTGTTTGAAATTAAGGGTGCATTCCATAATTAAAGTGTAGAGGTTTTCTCTCTAGGGGGAGATGGTGTACTTCGCTACCAGGGTAGATTGTGTGTTCTTGATGTGGGTGAGTTGAGACAAAATATTCTTGGAAAAGCACATAACTCTAGATATTCTATTCACCCAGATGTCACTAAGATATACCGCGATATGCGGGAAGTCTATTGGTGGAATGACATGAAGAGGGATATAGTAGATTTTGTGAGTAAGTGCCTCAATTTCCAGCAAGTCAAAGTCGATCATCAGAAACTAGGGGGTATGACTCAAGAGATCGACATTCCTACTTGGAAGTGGGAAGTGATCAATATGGATTTTATCACATGGTTACCTCGTACGTGCAGACAACATGACTCAATTTGGGTGATAGTTGAGAGGATGACTATGTGTTCTCGCTTTTTGGAGGTAAAGACTACAGTTCGGCAGAGGACTATGTCAAGCTTTACATTAATGAAATTGTGAGGTTGCATGGTGTTCCTTTTTCTATCATCTCAGATAGATGTCCTCAATTTACCTTGCATTTTTTAAAGTCATTTCAGAAGTGTCTTGGTACTTAGGTTAACCTTAGTACAACATTTCATCTACAGACGGATGGACAAGAGAAGCGTACCGTTCATACCCTACAGGATATTTTGAGAGCTTGTGTGATCGATTTCAAGGGTAGTTTGATGATCACCTTCCTCTTATTTGACTACAACAATAGCTACCATTCCAACATTCATATAGCCCCTTATGAGGCACTGTATGTACGTAGATGTAGATCTCATGTTAGTTGGTTTGAAGTAGGTTAAACAACTTTGGTAGGTCCAAATTTAGTCCTTTATGCTATGGAGAATGTGCAACTCATTAGATATAGAATTAAAACAACCTAGAGTCGTCAGAAATCTTATGCAGATGTAAGGAGAAGGGAACTAGAGTTCCAAGTTAATGATTGGGTTTTCCTGAAAGAGTCACCTATGAAAGGGTTGATAAGATTTTTCTAGAAAGGGAAGCTTAGTCCTAGATATGTAGGCCATATAAAGATCTTGAAATGGATTGTCAAGGTGTAATATGATTTAGAAATGTAAGCAGAACTAGCAACAGTGCATCCAGTCTTCTACATCTCGCTCTTAAAGAAGTGTGTGGTGACCCAGCCTCTGTAGTGTCATTAGAGAGTGTGACGGTGAAAGATAGTCTTTCTTATGAGGATGTACCAGTTGAGATTCCTGACCGTCAGGTTAGAAGGTGCAGAAATAAAGAAGTCGCTTCTGTCAAGGTTCTGTGTAGGAGTCAGTCCGTAGAAGGAGCTACTTGGGAAGCAGAAGCAGCAATGAAAGCCACGTATCCTCACCTCTTTTCTTCTGATTCCACTACAACTTGAAGTAATAGATCCTCTTCAGTTTTTCAGTCATTCATGCGTGAATTTAGCCTTAGAATTATGTTTCCTAAATTTGTAGTTGCATTTCCAGCATATTTGCATGTTCTTGGAACTCAATTCAATTAGAAACTCAGTCCTCAATATTTAGTTGTAGGGGATTGCACCTCTCTCCATCTATTTCAGTTAGTTTAGTCTTCATTCGAGGACGAATGTTCCCAAGGGGGTAATAATGTAACAACCCGTATCCAAAACTGATCAGAAACTAGCTTTTCAGAAATTTGCAAGTGCAATCAACAATCACTATCGACTGACCATAGTCTGATCTACGGCCCATACTGTGCATCCGTCGTGTGCCACTGAAACTCTCACAAAAATTCAGCCCAAAAAATTGATGAAGTGTCGATCCATGAACAGATCTATGGTCCGTAAGTCAGACTACAATTCTTGGATTGAGAATCAAGTTACCCAGCCTCTGACATAAACTACGGACGACCAACACACCGTCGTTCGATCTACAGCCCATAAGTCTGACTGTTGGTAAAATTTAGTAGTTAGTTAGGGGGGAAATATTGTTGGGTCCACTTCAAATGGTCATAAAATCTTAGCATAAACTGAATTAGGTGTCCCATGACCTATCAAAAGATAGATAATTGAATTATCTTTCCATAGCCACCAAGTTTTCTAGAATCCAACCTAACAATAAAAAGTAATGCCAATTTTAGTAAAAGTTTGTCAATCAGACACAACCTATGGACCGCGATTGAATGACAGCCCGTCAATCTAGGTCGTCGTTTTATCCGACAAATTTTTTTTCTGGGGTCTATTTGTCTTTTCCTATTCCATTTAAATCATAAGATACGTCATTTAAGCCTTAAATGATCAAATTTTAGACAGTTTAAGCATAGAAACATAACGAGAACTTACCTAAGTCAAAATCATCAATCAAAACTTAGAAAATTAGAAGCAAGAAAGGAGAAAAAGGTCAAGAACCCCAATTCAAGAATGCAGAAAGGTTCCATCAGTTCCAGCCCCAAAATGTAAATATTTCTCCTTGAATTTCATCACCAGGTATACGAGATTTCATTAGTGGGTTCTTTCACCCATTATATCCCTGGTTTTCAATTAGTTCTTGATTCTCTTATCATGATTAAACCTAGGTTTTCTAGAATTACAGTAGATTATCAGGAATTAGTTAGATATATGTTCCAGATCATATTGTAAAGTTATTATTCAATTTATAACATGAGTTTCAGAACCCTAGCTATGTATTTCTTTAGTTTGTGAATTACACATGATAGATCATATATCTCACATACTTCAGATATACATTCCTCAGTTATTAATGCATCGCATTCTCAGTTAGCATGTTCAAATTTTGAGTTATCAAGTATTTATAGAAATTAAGTTAACGGATGTCTTAATCCATCGTATCATTTGGGATTAACATTAATATCGAGTTGGACCAGATTTACTTACCCAAATATTCCCCAAGGGACTTACCTAGCCACATAGGGGTGTAAGTTCCACTCTGGTGGGGCATCAGTTTAGTGATCATACCAGCATGCCTTATCACCTATGCATGTTATTGGGTCATCCGATGGGAGGCATATACATCAACTCCAATTTAGACCATGTGATTTTATAATAGGTCATGAGTAGTTAGTACCACGGCTTCAGTTCAGCTTTATGCATGACCATATTTATAGTTCATTTGTTTATTTCAGTCTCAACATGTTCATAAATTGTCATTGAATCCAGTTAGCTTCAACAATTTTACCTATATCATCGTTCAAAACATTTCACTATTTTTGTGCTTGTTCAATTATGTTTTATGTCAGCTGTACTCTATCCTACAGGCTAAGTACATTTCCGTAATGATTGCATATGTGCGATAATCTTCTTGTGATGGAGGTTTTTCAGGTTCTCAGCATCCAGATGACGCTTTTTAGTTGATTCACATTCTCCAGTTAGCAGGGAACAGTGGTGTGAGTCCTCTTCTTTCGAGGACAATAGACATGAGTTTCTTTTAGTATTTTGGTCTTTTAGTTTCAGTTTTTGCTAGACTTAGCTGGGGCTTGTCCCAACTTTTATAGTCAGTTAGAGGTTTATTTCAGGCATAGTTAGTTTCAGTTTAGTATTGAGTTAGTATTTTTTTTGTATTAAACTCATCATTATTTCATATATTTCATTTTAGCATATGGGTATTCCCCATCTTTTGATTTTAAACATGATTTAGCTTCCTCATCAGTTTAATTTCTTTAGTATGCTCGTGATCTTGCCAACAGGGTTAGCTTGGGATCACTTGCGAGTCCTTTAAGGTTCCATGTACGAGTCTCGGGGTTTTTTTTAGCGCGGGGGCATACCATGACCCCCCCAATTTTCTAATTCCAAATGAGCCAGTATTAGAGTGGAAAAACAGTTTCAATGTGCATAAGGGTAGTCTAATTTCATACATTAAGGCAAGGAAGTTAGTTTTCTAAGGGCGGATGTGTCTTATTCCACTTTGGTTTCTAAGAATTTGGTCCATCACTTTATCCGAGCTAATACTAGTGTTTGGATGTATCTTTTTCCGTCAGTCCAGTTCCACGAGTTAAATGAGTTTCCAAAAGTTTTCTGATGATCTACCCGATAGTCCTCTTGAGAGATAATAGGCTTGGACCATTATATCATTCCCAAATAGTTCGTCCTATTTTTCTCATAGAGAATGGGACACTGAGAGTTAAAGTTTCAGAGTTGAAATTTTACCAAAACCCATCGAACTAGAGTTGGTTGCTGTATGCGTTGTAATATTGCTTGGAAGATGATGTCTTATCTTTAGGGAGAGTCATGTGGAAGTGTTAATTGACACAAGATTTTTTTCATGTTTTTAGTTAGAAAGAGCTTAATCTCAGACAAAGAAGGTTGTTTATCGGTAGTACCCCTCATTTGAGTGAAGATAAGAAAGAGTTAGCAAAGGATGTACATAGACTTGCACGATTAGGTTTTCGATTAATGAACTCCACAAATGGAGGAGTATTTGTGATGAATGGGACTGAATCTTCGTTAGTGTTAGAAGTAAAAGGCAAGCAAGAATACGACCCTATTTGGCTTTGCTTTAATTAAAGTCCAAGTGTTCATAAGGAGAACCAGTTTTTTGAACAGAGGGAGATCGGCTGTTGTTTTTTGTGTTTTGTGAGGGAGATGGTGTTTTGTATTGACATATCAAGTTAGGTTGTGTGTACCATATGTTAAAAATGATTTGAACTTACTTTAAAGTTTCACCATGAAGGGTTGTTATGAATTTGGTAAACAGGTAATCATTTTGTTGATAGAAGCTAGTGAGAAGCTAAAGAGTTGGGAAAGAAGAGGATACACCACATCTATTCCAATCTAAAGTAGTGCCAAACTTTGAGGGGAGTTGGTACTATCCTTTTGCTTGGTACTACATTTTAGTGTCATTGTTGTTTATATTTTGTTGTTAAGTGTTTTAGCTGAAAGTAGGATGTTACACAATAAGACTAGTAAAAAGTAGTCTCATTTGAGGACGAATATTCTCAAGGGAGAGATATTGTAACATCTCGCAAATTGAAATAGCTATGAAGAAGTTTAGAATTTGAAATAGTCAATTTTGGAAAGAATCAAAATATGGAATTTTTCTTAGGTTAGGAAAAAGTGAATTTTGGTCAACTTCAAATGGACATAACTCTTACCACATGATGAGTTATAGGTATTCTTGATATGGCTGGAAAGCACTTGGAGACATATTTCAAACGTCGCTGAGTTTGCGCATTCTTGATATCATATGAGTGATATATGCTTATCGGAAGTTGAGTTGTTAAAGAAAGAAAAAATCTAATTGGATTTAAGGAAGGGAAAACAAGTTTTTTCACCAATTAATTTCCTCTTTAACTTTTAGGGGTTTATTGGGGTCAAAACTAAGTTTATTTCAGTTTTGGAAAATCAAAATCACATTTCGCTATTGGAGAAGAGAGAGAAGAAGAAGTAAAGGGAGAAAGGTCAAGAATTCGCTAAGAACGACAAGGTTTGCGAGTGGATTTCGTTGGCGGTGATCCCTATCAAGGTATGTGAGATATTTTCGTGTTGGTTTACTTCACCCACACACCAACGGTTTTTAAATTTAGAGATTTTGAGTTGGTTGAATGATAGAAAGTGAAGTTCTTTAAGAACATTGCTGAATTCTTGTTGTTTGAGTTGTTCCATGCCAATAGTTGATTTGATTTGTGTTTTTGGGTTGTTTTTCCAGTAAAATCTATTGGTTATTGAGGGTACTAATGACCCTAAATGTTTGGTAAAAGAACATGGAAGTTTAGAGGTGAAAATGAAGGGGATAAGTCGAAGATTTTCTGGGCAAAGGCTGGGGCGTCGTGCCTGCTAGAGTGCAACAAAATTTCTTCTGAACTTTGGCCTCTAGCGCGTCATGCCAGCCAGAGTGCCAAAAAATTGTTCTAAACTTTGAGGGTTGGCTCCCCGCCCCTCTTAGAGAACCAGGGACGTCAATTCTCCCCATTCTTCCCACACCTTTTCGTACTTGTTCCTAAATGATGTGCCCACGTTTCTTAGTTAATTCCAACACTTTAAGGGCCATCTAAACATCATGAAATCATCCATAAATTGAACTTTGAATCCATAATCCAATTCAAGGAAAGTTAACGTCAATGTCAAAGAGGTTAAGAAGCAAGTCAAACAAAAGTTCTTAAGAGTTTACAAGGGTCTTTAAACAACCTTTTAACTAGGTTGTAAGTACCTCAAGGTTAATGTTAGTAAACGAACAAAAAGTTAAGTTAATTTATCAAAAATTATTAAAGGAACTAAGTCTTACCTAAGAGTTGTTTTGTGTTTTACAGACCTCAAGTTTCAAGCATGCATAATAGGAAAGAGTTGGTAAATTCTTCCTTCCAAAGAAAATATACTGGGGGACTACGTATTCCCAAAAGAAGTTCAAAAAGAAAATAGTTTTCACATCTGAAAAACATATGAAAATGGAAAACGGAGTTTGCCCAAAGAACCTTCAAGCTACTTGTCAGAAGGAGGAGGTATCAGCCCTTATAAAATAAAAGCAGCAGGGAAATGAGATTTCCAATATAGGTTTCTTGTGCTATGTTTTTTGAGCATTAATATCAAATCACCAGGAGAAAGTTATTTTTTTATAAAAAAAAAATAGTTACGTATATTTTCGAGTGAGTAGATTGATCACTGAACGTGTGGGCGGATATGCGTTTAATTATTTACACATTCAAATCTCCATGAAAAACATTGTCGACATCATAGGTAGAAGAAAAGGGTCATACTTTTTTTATATGGAATCAATTGTCTAAATTAGACTAGTGATCCATTAGGCAGTCAGTTACTATACGGTTGAAAGGTTAAAAAAAAAAAAAAAGAATTGGCCAGGGCAGCGTGGGTTCGTTAACGATGTATCATGCTATAAAAACTTTAAGGGATGTTGTTTTGCTTCGCTTAGAGAATTTTCCTACAATAGTTTCATGGGTTTCACGAGTTTGCTTTGATGAATGGGGGTATGGACTTCATTCATTGGTGGAGTTGCACGAGTAGACGTGAGAGGGAAGCATTGAATGTCTTTATTTATGATTAAGAATTAATATTGTTTATTGTTGTTTTTTTACATACATATCAAAGTTATTTTGTAGATTTGCATACACATCCAATTTACAACAGTTTTAAACAACTTTTCTTTATTATGAACGTGCTTTTAAATGTTAAGATTGAAAGAGTTTAGTTAATGTCAGATTTTTAAAAAAGAGCCAAGGAAGTGTTTCATTCCACAATCTCCTTCAAGCCTAGTGTTTTAGCAGTCCCAACTCAATATTTACTGTATATTCGATGTAATGATGCCAGTGGTCCTGGCATCGGCATTATGATGCAGACTAGGGTTGAGGTAGGGTTTGGATCAACATACGGAGTACCTTTATTCCAATAAGCAATTCAGACTCTGTAAATGAGCCTCCCTTCATTCCGGAGGACAAATTAATCATTCAGTTACTAATTTAATTGTTAGGATTATTGGGGGTCCTTTCCCAACATCCAATCGTATTTTTAAAGCTCATAGACATAAAGTATTAGTTCTTTTGTCTTATTCATTTTAGTTGTATACGTTTAAGACTTAAGTTGCCGTTATGTCTAAGTTATTATCTTTTTTAGCTATTCCTTGAGTTATATTCTATTGTGTTTAAGTCTTCTACTGAGTATGTAAGTTAGGTCAAGGGTCCGCTCGAGGCCATAATGGTCTTAGAGTGCTAATCCCGCCCAGGGTGTAGGCTCGGGGCGTGAAATAATTTTTAAGGATATCTTAAATATGTTTTTTTGTTCATTAGGTAGTATAAGGATATAGTTTAAGTTTGAGGTATAAATGAGGGATGCTTTTATCCAATTTAAATTTTTTTTCGTATTCATAATGTCACGTCCCAAACCATCATGATTAGTAGCCACACTACAACTCAGTGGAAGAACTACTACTAACAACCAACTAAAGCAAGAAATATAAAATTAAGGTATTTAAGTTACAGAAGCAAGTTAAATAACTAAAGGCAAGGTTCCATTACTAAATAAATATCTAATAACCAACTAACAATACTGAAGATAAACCTAGAATCTGAAAGTCAATATATCAAAACTAGAAATAATAACCAAGTCTAACGAGAATTTATAATAAATGATCTCACTGGATACAAACAAGAGTCCTAGGTTAAAAAAATGGTAGATATAGATAGTAAGATGTAGATATAGATTTTAAAGAGTAATTGCCATGGCAGGCCCCAAACGATGTGGGCTCTGAACGTTTGATACTCAAAGCAATCACGATTTAAGTGAGGTTGTCAATATTTGTTTATGAACTGCCTGTTACTAAACAAAAATAAGAGCAAGTTGAGAATAAGTACACAACTATCGTGTACTTGTAGGATCACGTGGTTATCCCACTCGTGCAAAATAACCAAGTAATTATAACATATTCAATATTATCATAAAAATCAATATCGCAATTCGCATGCTTCATTACATAGTTGGTCCTCTCATGGAACCCAAAGTCAAATTGTTAGCATGTCGGTGTGACAATTCGATCACATTTTCATACTAGAATGTGGCAACTAATCCCAGTAAGCATTCCGAAACGTGGCAATCTGTTCAAAGTTAGAGCACCGGAACGTGGCAGTCGATCCCATTCACACATCAATAACACAGCAAGATCATACATGAAAGTCATGATTTCATGGAATCAATATTCATATATCCCAATTTAATAGTCTGATCAATATTGAAACATTCATACACATACAAGTATCACAACGAAGCAAAGCAAGTGTATATCACACAATCATAGAATCACAACCATCACTTACCTCGAAACAAGCTTGTAATCCTAGACAACTTGATCCTTCCCTTTCCGAATTTGTTCTGCTTATTCGTGGTCTGAAATCAACAATTTATGTACGGAAATCAATAAAAAAACACTAAATTCTCTGAAAACTAACAATCTATGAATCCTAGTTCAAAACCCATGACCCAAACTAGTCAATTAGGGTTAATTCCACCATATGATTCCTTAATAAATCCTTCCTTATTAATATTGAACCATTCTAGAATGTTCTACTACGGATCGAAAAACGAGTTCGGGGAGTGAAAATCTTTTCTCTAGCTTTAAGAATGGTGAAAAACAAGTTGCAATAGCCCAGGGGTCGTCTCTTAACTCAAAAGGTCAAAAAGAAAACAAACTCAAAAGGTCGAAAAGAAAACAAAAAAAGGTTGTCTTAGGTTTTTATTTACGAATTTTAAACCTGTCATCCCGGTATAGCAGCACCCATCCCACCATATGGTTTCGCTGCAGCGGCACTAATACCGTTGTACGATGTCATTGCACCACCCATCCCTCTATACGATGTCACTGCAGCGGAACAAAGTGAACAATTGAGCTTTCCTCGAAAACTCCCTAAAATCCTAATTCCATATCCGCTCTTGCCAGCCTACAGCGGCCACCCCATGCCCTGTCTTTTGTAGGGGCGCGAGGCATCGCTGCGAATGACGCCAAGGTAGTGGAGCGCTTAAGCGGGAATTTCACTTCTCCCTTTTAACAACACCCTCTTAACCCACTATGCTCAGAAAGTGCCCTTAACTCCAAGATCAATTTCCAATGATCTACTTATACAAATTCAATTCCGTAAACTCGTACAAGTTAATCAACGAGTTATCTAAAAAATTGTGTAATCAAAACACATTTACTCCACCTGATTGCTACCATATTTCCTCATACCTTGATGACTCTAATTCCTCCAAATCTTACAAGGTTCTAAAAATCTTAGTACTACGAAAAAGTTTTTTCGGTCCCTATTTTCCCCTGAAGACATTTCTATAACGACGAAATCGGTCTTTTACAAAACAAACTCCTAATTCTAGTATTTCATATTTGAGCTATGAATAATATATATTTTATAATTTGATAATCAAAAATTATGTGTGTGTGGGGTGTTGTTTCATGGTACTATAGTTTGTTTAATACTGGAAAGAATAAATATAAATTTTTTTGATAAAATGGACTTGGGAAATGAATATTTATAACAATAAGGGTTCAGAGAAATATGAATTGATGAATCGATTTATTGAACTCATATATTTTTTTTTATATGAAAGTTGTAATAATGTTGCTTGTATTGTATTACTTTCTGCTTTATTTATTTAGTATAGTTTCTTGATTATTTTTTAACTTGATTTTTACATTATTCATGTAATTGTTGTCATTAAGAGCATGGGGAAAGGTAGGGAGGATGCACAGGGGGCAGGGAAAGAAGGGAGAGAGGGCCCGGGGGGGAGGAGGAAAGGAGGAAAGAGAGACGGTCGAAGAGGGAGAAAGGGTGCGAAGGGACACGAGGAGGGGAGAAAAAAGGGAACGACGCTAACTAGCCATTTCTCCCATTTATGCTTGCAGGACTGATAAATTTAAATATTGATAAAATTAGCATTAGCTCCTGACGCTTATTGAGTAATAGGCACATAAATCATTCCATCGTTTGGCTAGCAAAATTTGGCCTTGAGAATTTTCCTCTTCAACATCCCATACTTTTCCATGTGAAGCCTCAAGAAACACAGGGTTAAACATGTTCTTGTAATGTCTTTTGAAAAATACTACTAGAATCCTGTGTGTGCAAAAGAAATCGCAAATTTAGTTACAACATAATTAGTTCTTGGACTAAATCAATTATTAACAAGGACTAAAATTACAATTGCACTAAAATAAAATTGGGAAACCATGAGCAAAACAAAGATTGATATTAAAGAAAGTATTTATAAGACGACATTGTTGATACCCAATTTTGGACCTCCGCATATAAATTGACTTTCAAGCTTCATTAATTTTGAACGATTTAAAATAATTAGCTTTATAAAATTCAAAATGTTTTTCAAAATTACATTAAAGTAATTTTAGTAGCCTTTATAATTTTTAAACAACACTTGTTTTTTATATAATTAGTTTTATAAATATTTGAAAATAATGTCAAAAAAAAAATGTTAATTTTAGTACGTATTTTATTAAATTAGTATAGTTTAAATTGTACTTATATTTTGAGTTATTAGTTTATAATTAATTTAATTATTTTATTCCATTAAGATTAAGAAGCTCGTAAATTAATTATATTAGTTCGTCCTATCTAAGTTTTAGCCTAATTCACTAGTGAAATTCAATTTGGCTGAATCGATAATTCATTTGGCTATATTAAAGAATCAAAATTTTGGGGCTTTTATAAAACATTTTTCAGCAGCCTATTCTTTTTTCTCAAATTCCCTTATAAACATTTTTCAGCAGCCCATTCTTTTTTCTCAAATTCCCTTACAATTTTCTGGGACCAATTCGCCAAATCTCAGCACAACAACAAATGACCCAAGCCCATTTTTCCTCGAAGCCGACCCACTCCCTCTCACCCGACCTGGTCCATCTCATTGTCATTATCAAAATAAAACCCAGAACATAGTACAAGCAATGACAAAATAGCAACAATACACAGTGTGAATAAAAATGAAGTGTGAGCAACCACCGACCCCTTGTACACGCTTTACTCTTCCTCACGCGAGAGCGAGTAGATGGAAAGCAATAGTGGTTGAGAAAGCCAGGTAGTACTACGATCTTCTTTGTCTTCTTCTTCCCGTCCATTCCAAATCGTACAAAACATCAACTTTTTCTCTTAGAGACTGTTGAATTTTGAATTCGAATTTGACCCCCATTCTCCCTCCCGATTCCCCTCCCTCCCCCCCCCCCCAAAAAAAAAAAAATTCTACCTAATTCTTGTCTATAAATAGTTCCTCAGTTTCAGCTGGTCAGGGGTTGGAAGAAACAGAGTTAAAAAGGTTGGGGAAGAGGATTGAAAAAAATTGTTAAAGATCCATTCCGTCCCCCCCCCCTTTTATATACCTTATTGTCATCTAAATAGTTACTTCTTCTTCATTAGTTCGTTTGTTCATCTGAACTATCGGAATTGTATTTCGGTGGTGAAATCTTATTGTTGTATTACCGTGGTGAAATCTTGTTGTCTTTAACTCATTTGTCTCTGGTTGCTGCTTGGAGAAAGGTATCGTCTTCTTCTTCATAATGTTCCTTCTATCTCTCCTTCTATTTCTTTTTCACGTTGGTTGTTAGTTAATGACTAAGATGATGTCATTTCAATGTGGTATATAAGTTCTTAGTTGTTTCGTTGAGTCAATCAAATTTCACAAGTCAGATTAAAACACTGTGAAATAAATTTCACGTTGAGATTAAAACATCCATTGAGGTTATTTGAAATAGGAGAATTTCCTATTGATGGTTACTTTTATCATTTTTGTGATCAACAGTAGTTTAGGAAAATTGTAAGTTTGGCCTGTCATTATTCCCCCTTTATTTTACCTCTTTACCCTTTTGAGTTTCTTGTCTTGAAGGTGTCTTACTACTTCATTTTTTCTTATGAATTGCTATGGCCATTACTAATGTGTTTGTATTTATTTGCATGTTTATCCGAGTTCACCATGAGCTTTAATTTCCTTCAAGGGAGTAATAAATACTCATATTTTCTCCTATCAGTCAGCCGGTCACTTAATTCGGTGAACAGGTTTTGGAGTCTGGAAATATGCACCAGATCAGAAGTAAAAGAGATTGGGCCGAAAGCCCATGTTTTTTTTATGTTGTATTTTGTTATTTTTGGGCCTAAGCCCTTGTAATTTTTTTTTAATTATTATCTTATTAGTTTGGGACATGTACTGTACAATTGAAGTGGGAAAAAAGCCCAAAATGAAATGAGGTCCAAATACCGGTCCAGGCAGACAAAAACTGGATTTGGATCCAACTCTCTCTATCTCTTTTACTTTACCACTTATTAACTTGTTATTAATAACCATTAGTCTTAGGGTTAAAAAATTCAAAATCCGTGCAAGACGCCGTTATGTTTTAAATATTTAAACTAAATCCAGCTGAAAGGGTTTAAAATTCCAAAGGTTAACACTTTAGAAGGAACAGTGAATCCTTTGGCGCATTTGAGAGCATATTGTGACCAGCTCGTGAGAGTTGCAAGGAATGAAGCCTTGTTAATGTGACTCTTTAGCCAAAGTTTAAGTAGAGAAGCGTTAGAATGGTTAACCTCTCATGGGATAAAGCATTGGTCTAGCTGGAATGCACTTACTAAAGAATTCATCGAACGATTTGCCTACAGTGTGGAGATCATTCCCGACCAGTATTCTTTTGAGAGAATTAAGAATCCACTGAAAGCTATCGTGAATATGCCTATAGGTGGAGGAAAGAGTTCTCTCGAGTTCGACCTCCTATGTCTAATAAAGATATCGTTTAAGTGTTCATACGCATTCAAGAGCCAGAATATTATGACAGGATAATATTGCTCATTGGAGCAAAATTTTCGGAGATAGTCAAGGTAGGTGAGGCTATCAAAGATGGGTTTAAAACTGGAAATATTTCTCTTGTCGCTGCCCTTATCGAATCCTCATGATTGTTCAAAAAGAAGACAAAGGATGTGTCTTCCCATGTCCATGCTATAATGGGCCAAAAAGGGACACTGTCAGAAATCCTCATCGTAGCCCAAGGGGGAGCGCGAAGCTACACAAAATTGCATATGATTGCTGGCGGACCCAATCAAGGGAGCAAAAACGCCGCAACAGACCCCTTTCTTCCCCTCTCCTTCGTTTCCCCTCCTCCCCATACTTTTCACTGATTCCCTCTTACTTTCGTTTGTTTTTATCTTCCCTTATCTTCGTCTTCGCCCCTTTCTCTTTTTTTACCCGGAATCACCAAATCCACCTCCTAATTACCAAACTACACCACCGAGTTATCAAATTCCACATCCTATTTACAGAACTCCATCCCCACATTACAAAAATACCCATCCATATTACCAAGCTCAATAAATTCATTCTTCATATATCCAATTTGTCACATCCGGGAAGTACCCCCTAGACATAACCGGCGTCGTCATCCTTGAAGAGAAATTAGAATTGCCTCTTAGCATTCGTCATAACATATCATATGTTATATTGCGGAAAATTTAAAATTTTCATTCTACTTCTACATTGAGGTTTACTTAGACTTCTTGCTTACACATAATAAATATTTAGGGAGTTTACATAGACTCCTCGAAATAGGAAGCACTACATGGACTTCTACTTTTACTTCATATAATATAACAATAGAAATTCATAAGAAGTCTAAGATACATCTCATATTAAACCATCTAAGTCAAATACAAAAATTGATCTTAACCCATACTTCACTACAATAAAGGTCACTTATAGGCATATACGAAAGTCTTCATTTGAAAGAGAATGAACTAAATTTTCTTTAAGATTATACAATACTCAATAGGTAGATAGTGGCACCGTCCTCGGCAAGTGAGGACCCACCAAACACTTGGGAAATATCTAAGTAGTCTTCAAATTCCACCTAAAGCTCAACGTCCGGAACCTACATTGTGTAGAAACATAGAGAATGGGTTAGTACACCACTTGTACTAAGTATGGAAACATGCACATAAAACATTTGAAAGAATGCATGAAAAAGGGACCTTTAATTTAGAAAACATGCTAAGTTATTTGAAAATCTTTATGCACATCCAAGAACCCATATAAGTCCATAAGCATATATTCATTAAGACAAGATCATGTATATTACAAGACGAACATCATCAAGTCTAATCAAATCAACATGTATAATAGCATACTAAAATATATAGATAAAACAACCTTAACATCATGCTATAATGACAAGTACATATAAGAGTTCATAACATTACACCATACACAAGATCTCACTCAAAATCCACCATTTAGCCTTTAAGTGCAATGACCAAGTAAAGCCCCATAACCTTACTTAACCAAGTAAACCAAACCAAGGACCATAAGAAATGCCTATCATCATATAACATAGCATCCACCACATTTAACAACATAGACCAAAATCATTGTTCATAAGTGAAACCAATATCATATAAGATCATTAACATATAAAACCATCATATGCATAACATTACTTTATATAACATGGGAAGAACATCCTAGGATTTCCCTCAAAGCCAACTAGTGCAATGTATAGGTTGATTCTCATACCCCTACATAGACTAAGTCAACCTCTCAAGTCACCCTAGTTAAAGTTCACTTCCTTAAGTCATTGTACTGCAGGAAACACTTGCCTTAACCGACATAGACCAGAAGAGCTAAGTGTGGAATCCAGTGTATGAAAACCGTACCCACCGGAAGAAGAAGGTGGGACTACTTTCATGGTATACAAAACATGAACATAGCATTCTAGGGGATCCACAGATAGTAGTGCTATGGGGAACATAGTTCACGAACTAGGAGATTGTTTGGACCCTCTTTATACAGTCCATATAGTCCCAACTCATGAGTACAATAGTGAACATACCTTCCCTACTCGACAAGGACACTCTAACTAGGTGCTGCGCTGGTAGTAGCTAGAGTCCATTTTGAAATGTCTTTAAGCCTTCAGTATGTATCATATCTTAGTTTAGGTCATAGAGGACTAACTCCTTTTATATCATAAACATTCACTCAATAAGAATTATAAGAGAACAACCTTTCAATAAAACCCTCTCATGTAAGATTAGCTCAATATAATCATCATGTCATAATAAGACACATAGGCAATTCATAACGAACCTTATATCATTACATCTTAACTATAATCTTAAACTCACATAATCAAGACATTTCAATTTCATCATCATACCAACCCTATCTAATTAAATCACAAGACATGCTTCAAGTGAACTTCATCAACAAGTAAAAAACATCACAATTGAAGTAAAGGTTTAGGATTACATAGTCTTACCAATTTCCCTTCAAAAGCCATCATCAATGGTATTACCCTCAAACAATACAATTTCATCCATCAATTGGTGTAAAACATTATTCAATAGTAATTAACACAACAACTACCTCAATTGCATCACGCACCAATTCAACATAAGTTCTCACCATAAGGGTTAGGAAATTTGGGTCACTCATTAATATATTCACATACTAGGTTTTAATCATCAAGAACCAATATAATTGAACATAATACATCATAATTATCATCATAATAATCAAAAATACAACCTAAAAAAAAAATACCCTTCGAGAGTTCTACTTGTTTATTAGGAAGAAGAAACTCATACGAAATCTCTTTATGAAAACCAAATTTGGAAGAACCCTTTGGGGAAAGGAATCCCAAAAGTCAAAGGTTCTCATAGCTGGATAGTCTTTGAAGATTGAAGGAGAAAAGTAGTCTTCGTGCTGCCCTAGAATCCTTAGACCTTGTCTCCAATGGAGTTCTTCTTTGGGAGAGAGAAAGTAGAGAGATGGAAGAACAATTTGGGTTTGGGAAAATATGTGGTGTTTAGTTGAGTTTAGGATTAGGGTAGGTTATATAGTTAGTTAACTGGCCTAATTAACCACCCTCTAATCATTAATCAAACCCCTAACTAACTAACTAATTTAATTAAATGAGCTAACTTAAACAAAATAGGAAAATTGCAGGTTGACCTATGAGACCTTGACCTACGGGCCGTAGGTCAGTCGGCGGCCATGACCCCCACCCTCCTACACAACCATAGTTTTGGTCAGGGAGTTTCCAATTTGACATTTTTGAAAAATGGCTAAGTGACCATCGATAGAGGTAATGGAAGCCCCGTCGATTGGTGCACTCCCTGTGGTTTGCCATCGTTGGTAGACAGTGTCCATTGTCAACTTTTTGGTTAAAATAAAAGGGTCCTCCTTAACGACCCTTAGGGTGGTCCTTGAGGTGTCGTACCCAAATATTTCGACCCTAAACACATTTTAGTACGTCTTTAACACTCCCCCACAAAATTTCATTAGATTCTGACTCCTAAAACCTTGTGAAATAGACTAAGGCACACTAGCACCACTTTCACAATTCTCCGGATGTTATGGACGTTTCTTGACATCTTAACTCTAAAACTTCCTAAATGACCTTTAACCATTATTATTTACCTTAAAACGGTGTTAAAACCCTTAGAAACTCATATGAGGCTCTAGATTAGGTCTTGTACTTTCAAAGTGTTACACAATGAAGATACCTAACTCCAACCCCAAATTACCAAAACATCCCTCCTAGCTACCAAGCTCCATAATATCCAAATTTCCAAATGCAAGCGCCAACTCACCAAAATCCTCCAATCTACCATCAAGTACCTTCATATCCAAGAAATAATTAGCATCCTCCTCGCACGAATCTTTAGAAGAAACGTACTAGTCTTTACTACTTTGGTTGAGGGTAGAACACAACTTTTTGAGAGATTGAAATCAGCTGGATTGATACATACAAATGATAAAAAAATATCAATGTTAACTCCAAGCTTTATAGTCCCGCTTTTCACTGTGCTTACCATTCAAGAGGTGTTGGGCATATTACTGAGGATTGTATCAAGTTGAAGTATAAAATCCAAGATTTGATAGATCAAAAGATTGTCACTCTATAAACTATCACTCCTAATGATAATAGTAACCACATGCCGAATCATGGAGGGGTGACTATTAATATGGTTGAAGTCAAAGAATATTTGAATGTGGAGAAATTCATAATCTAAGAAAATCTTAAAAAGCTTGAGAAAGTTGTAGCCTCTCCAACCAAAAGAGAGAAATCTGAATTTGAATTATGGCACATCATCAAGCATTTGCTTTGGTGCCAAATGAGGGTTAGAACAAGTAGAAGATCAATCAAGATTTTCCAAAATCATTGCCTCACTCAGATCAGTCTTTTCCAATGCAAAATGGTATAGGGGAAGGAATAAAAAATTTATCAAAGAAGGTGATATTGTGCTTCAAGAGATGATTAAGACGCCAATCGTACTAGACATCAAGCCAACGGAGAAAATGCCTAACTAGAAATCCACTTCGCTTTTGATTCCTCGCTCGTCTTGGTAGACATTGACTATTTTATATGTTATTTCAAAACTGTTGGTACTTTGAATGAGGCTCGAAACCCATCCTTTACTCTATTTTTTGTCCCACTATGTTTTAATCTCCCCCTTAATATTTTTGAGAAAAAAAGCAAAATGATTTATCGGCAAAGTTCTTATTTTCTTTATTTCAAGCGAAAAAACTCCTTTACTGTAAAAATTTTCTTTCCTTGCTTTATATTTGCTATCTAACGATATTTTTCTATAATTTCAGTGAAAATATTTTCAAATCTTTCAAATTTATGTCATGTCTCAAGCTGAATAAACAAAATGGTGTAATTTGCAAAACCAAATGAGGCTCAATGAGGGATCATGATACAACCACTAGGTTTTGACAAGAATTCAAACATTTGATTCCCGATAGTCGAGTTTAGAGAGATCACACATTGATCATGACAATGATGACCGCATCAAGCACTCAAATTGCTGTGTATCCTCACAAACCGTTCGAAAATACTCCTCAGTTTGCTTAGCGAACACATCAATACATTTGTTTGATGACATCACATGTTCGAGTATAAACATTAGATATCTAGTTCATTGATATACTTAAATGTCGTAAAGAGATATTATGTGTGAGGTTTCCTTTCGTATTTATTTTATTTCCTTGTAATCGCATTATTTTCTTGTAATCGCTCTGTTTAGAATTTAATCCCTTTAGTATGAACTACGTTTGACCTGAATTATCAAGAATGAGATACGTAGGCGACCCATGTCAGCCTCAGTCACTCCTTTATCCCCTTTTAATGTTTCCTTTTGTACTTGAACTAATTCGACCTGAATTCTCTTGAATGAGATACGTAGGTAGCCTATGTCGGCCTTGGTCGGTTTCTTAAAATCTCCTTATTATTGTTAACCTTTAAAGGGAACAACGTTTGACCTGATTCCTGCCTCAATAGGATACATAGGCGCCACAACAGTTCAATCACTTCTCCCATAAGATTTCTATTTCTCTTTATAATAGAAACTGGGACATAATTTTGAGTAGGACTCAAAAATTCTCGAGAAGATGATCCTCATCAACAAGTCAAGACTTAAGTTACTTTGGGATTTGCAATTGAGACATAATTTTTGAGAGGATCTCAAAAGTTCCGTGATTTCCCCACAAATAGTTAAAATTATCATGCACAAAAATTATGAGGCTGACCTCAAAATTTTGACAAGATTTATCAGCAGTGTAAAGCAACTTTGAATGATTCCCAACAAATAATCAGATAGACCTTGAGATATCAACCTCAAAGATGCTTATTAAGCTTAATGTGACATGACACGCGACAATGACCTTTTCCAATTACTTCTTTTTAAAAATTTATTTTCTTTAAAAACTTTCCCATCTTTCAATTATTTTTATATAAAATATTTTGTCTTATCTATTAAGAGGCGGGAGATTGGAGAAATCAATCGGAGATAACAAGACAAGGAGCATACGACCAAAGAAATCGACATAGATCGGTTCATTTTAAAACTAACAATTTTTTTGTGGATGCAGGTTTATAAGTTTATCTCAAAATCAGCAAACCCCTCCATTCAATGAATATGGAGAAGTCAAAAGGGCGAAGAGCTCCCCAAAATTGACAATTTTTTCTGTGTGTCTAGGAAAGATTTCATGTTGCTTATATCAAAGATTTGGGAATATAAATAAGATTATTCTATTCAATTCCCACCAATATGAAATCCATAATGAACGTGCAATTATGTTCAAGAGATGGAATAAATGAAAATCCAGACGAAAGACATGTTACTCTTTTCCATCAACTAAAGATACCCGTAGGACGATGTCTGCATCATATTATTAGACATAATAACCTTACTATCCAGAGAGTCATTTATATCGTATTGTCGAATGAGATGATACCATTACTCTGAAGGTCATTTTTATTTGTCTATTCGATTGAGATGATGCTGTCAGTCAGAAGATACCTAGAATATCACCTACTGTTGCTTGGTGAAGCATCATCTTTGCTCGGTATCGATAGACATCATCCTACCAATGGATCAACATCATCCTACCAATGGATCATTATCTTTATCCTACCAATGGATCAATATCATCCCACGACGGATATTCATTATCTTTATACTACCAATGGATTATTATCATTATCCTACCTATGGATCAATATCATCCTTGTGATCCTATCAATGGATCATTATCATTATTCTATCAATGTATTAACATTATCCCAACGATGGACATTAATTAACATTATCATACCAAACATATCATTATCATTATCCTACTAATGGATCAACATCATCCTACGAACGGACATTTATTATCATTATCCTATCAATGGATTAACATTATCCTATCGATGGATCCCATTTCTTATCATCTTCTTTATGCAATGGTATCATCATCACCACCCTTGATGGATCAATACAACACCTCTCATTATCGTATCGTAATGTTGAATCATTGTCTTAAATTAATGCAGCATCGACTATCAAATCCATCGATGAGTCATATCATCATCACTATTCATGAAGACTAATTTATGTTTTTCAAAGAGAATCACCACATCATCCTATCGATGGATCACTATATATCCACTAATGGATAAATCAATCCCAACCCACGATATTCATTATTAGTATCCTAGCAATGGTACAATATCATCCCACCGACGGATATTTATTATCATTAACCGGCCAATGGGTCATCAAAATTATCCTATCGATGGATCTTTATTATCATCATCCTATCATGTAGTAGCATTATCCTACCAATGAATCAACATCATGCTACTAATGGATTATATTTATCTTACCAATGAAGAATCATTATCATTATTTTCATTTGCAAGAACTTCATCAAGAGAGCCATCAACATATTACATCAGTCTATATTTTATTACTTCGACATCAAATGAAGAGTACATTGAAGATTATTTTGCAAACATAAGACATTATCTTTATTTGTTTTACATCAAACACAACAGAGTTGACTCCGAATGTTGAAGGAGAATAATAAAGTGTCAACACGGTAAAAGACATTGTCTCACATTTGAATTTTATTTTTTATGCTAATGAGGTTTATCTCAATCTTTGTCACGACCTCCGAAAAAGATGGATATTCACCAAAACGGAAAACCGCAGGTGGCGGAGCATCAAAAGAGGCACACACACAAGCACAACGTGGAACTTTTTCTTTAGCAGCGAACTGGGACCTATTCCAAGAGGAATTCAAACCTTTAGACACGATCAGAGGAGCGAACTTGTCCACACCGATCACACCACACCCTATTAGAAGGCCAAAAAAAAAAAAAGAAAAAAAAAAAATGTTTTTTTTTTTTTTTTTTTTTCTTTGGGTTTGTCAGTTTTTGTTTTGCATCCAGAAATATTTTGGTGTTCACTTGAAGCAACATTCTAATAGAGTGATAATGCACAAGAGCTTTGGAAATTATGTCCGTGTAAGTTCTTTATTATGGATGTGAAGATATCCACATTCATAGATAAGAGGTTCCAAACGTCATTTTCATACTCGGCTTATTTGTCACACTTCCAAAACCAAAGGTTATATTGCATAACACATTTTCTTTTCAACCGATTGAGTCGAACTACAAGAAGCCTGATTCCCTAAGTGGAGGTATATGTAGGCGGGCTCAATGTTGAAAACTCGTCCGTATTCCAACATTCGCTCTTAAATATTAGTCTCGAGAATTTTGATTCCTTCATAATTTTGTATCGGAATAGCTTTTGAATTATTTAAAATGGTGCATTAAATAAAGCGTATCGAACTACAAGTGACCTGAATTCTCGTATAGACTGAGATATGTAGGAAACGCATTGCCGAGGCTCGACCATAATTCTTAAAGTCCATACCAAAATCCCTTTTGGGAGAAGATGAAGACGTGGTCGTTCAAAATTGGATTAGTAAATTTCATTTTCCTCAAATTTCTTGCATCAATCCGAATAAAACGAGGGACAGTTGTTCACACCCAAATTTGGACCTCCGCATATAAATTGACTTTCGAGCTTCATTAATTTCGAACACTTTAATATAATTAGCTTTATAAATTTCAAAATGTTTCTCAAGTTACTTCAAAGTAATTTTAGTAGCCTTTATAATTATTAAATAGTAGATATGTTTTTAATATAATTAATTATTTTATAAATATTTGAAAATAATCTCAAAAATTTTTTAGTAAGCATTATTAAATTAGTTTACTTTAAATTGTACTTATATTTTGAGTTATTAGTTTATAATTTAGTTAATTATTTTATTTTGTTAAGATTAAGAATCTCGTAAATTAATTGTATTAGTTCATCCTATCTAAGTTTTAGCCAAATTCAATAGTGAAATTCAATTTGGCTGAATCAATAATTCATATGGCTATATTAAAGAATCAAATTTTGGGGCCCTTACAAAACATTTTTCAGCAGCCCAACTTTCTTCTCGAATTCCCTTAAAATTTTCTGGGCCCAATTCTCCAAATCTCAGCACGAAAACACATGACCCAGGCCCATTTTTTACACCCAGCCGACCACTCCCCTCACCCGACCTGGTCCAGCTCTCTCTCATCATCAAAAGAAAATCTAGAATGTTAGGATCGAAAATAAGCAGGTGTAAATGCGGAATCTAGCAATGGCAAACCTCGATGATCACGAGTAAGAGACAAATGCGAGATATAAACCAAAGACACAAGATTGTCACGTGGTTGGTTCAATTGACCTCCGTCCACAAAGGAGATTGGCATCCACTATAACTAGAAGTACAAAAACCAGAGGGAACAACCTCAGCCAATTCAACTCAGAATACATGGGAGGTTCACACACGTATAACGTATCAAACTTGTGCCAACAAATTCTCCCTCTAACCAAACTCTCAAAGCCTTAAGACTACTTGTGAGTCTGATTAGTTAGAAGGAACATGCCTCTATCTATAGAGTCTAAACCTTTCTACCAGCAAGGATTAGTCAATCCAAAACCTTTTCCTACAAGGAAAACCTATTCATGGTAAGAAATTTAGGACATATAAAACCTAAAAAAAATCTCCCCTTGTCTCTGAATTTCCTGACAAATAATTTGGTCCACCTCTTACTTCAATCTTTTCAACAACTTGCTTCTTCTCCTCTCCGTAATCTCCTTTAACAAATTTTATGTCTCACAACAACAGAGAACCTTCTGAAACAATTTCTCCAACCAAATCTTCATAGTTTAAAATGGGTTGCGGCTAGAACTACACCCGTCAAGATGAACACCGCCTTCTAACCTGTTCATCATCGATTTTAAACCCCTAAACCTACTTCATCATTGAATCTGAGGATCTGATACCACTTGTTAGGATTCGAAAATAACAGGTTTAATGCGGAATCTAGTCATGTCAAACCTCGGATGATCACGAGTAAGAAGACATAACGATAAATATACCAAACGACACAAAGTTTAAACGTGGTTCTTCCTCAATCGACCTACGTCCACAAAGTAGATGAGCATCCACTATAAATATGAGAGTACAAATCCAGAGGGAAACCACCTCAAACCAATTCACTCAAATATATTGGGAGGTTCACCACAAGTGATCAACGTCAAGCTTGTGACCCACAAGGAAACATGCCTCTATTATAGAGTCCTAAACCTTTTCCTACCAGGAAAAGGATTAGTGCACTCCAAAAAACCTTTTCCTAAAGGATAGTCCAAAGCCTGACGACATGTCCAGCATACCTCGACGTCAGTAACATAACAAAAAAGTTTAGCACAACCACCGCCCCATTGTATGCGCTTCACTCTTCCTCACTCGAGAGCGAGTAGACAGAAAGCAGTAGTGGCATGAGCAAGCCAGGTAGTACGATGATCTTCTTTGTCTTCTTCAACCCGTCCCTTTCAAATCCTATAGAAATCCAACAACAACTTTTTCTCTTAGAGACTTTTGAATTTCAAATTCGAATTAAATCCCCATTCTCCCTCCCGATTCCCCACCCCAAAAAAAATTCAACCTAATTCTGATTATAAATAGTTCCTCTGTTTCACCTGGTCAGGGGTTGGAAGAAATAGAGGTAAAAAGGTTGGGAAGAGGATTAAAAAAGAATTGTTGCTGATCCATTCTGTCCCTCGCCCCCTTTTTATTCACACCTTATTGTCATCTAAATAGATCCTTCTTCTTCATTAGTTAGTTTGTCCATCAGAATTCTCAGAGTCATATTTCGGTGGTAAAAACTTGTTGTCGCTAACTCGTTTGTGTAAGGTCGCTACCAAGAAAAATATATTGTCTTCTTCTTCATAATGTTCCTTCCGTCTATCCTTGTATTTCAGTTTTCCCGTTGGTTGTTGGTTGTTAGTTAATGACTAAGATTGATGTCGTTTCGATGTGGTATATGTGTTCTTGGTGGTTTCGTTGAGTCACCATGGTATCGAGACAAAGCTTTGGTTATTTGTCGTCATCTTTCTGATGTTTTATTTAAAGTTCTGATTTGTTGATTTCCTTCATTGAATTTGTTTCGTGAATATCTTTGAATCTGTTTTATTCCGTAATACTCGACGCCATATTTTTTATTCTTTCACCTTAAGTTGAACGAATGAGCTAAGATTCAATTATTCTGAGTCGTGTATTGAATTAGTTGTTTGTTTTGAGTTCCTATGTTGCATCTGTTATTGTCCGTTTTACTTGGTTATTTTGTCGAGCCATTATTAAGGTGTAGGCTGTATTTCCCATTCTCCAGGATCAGAATATTAGTTTGCAAAAGGTTAAAATCCATGTTAAAGTCTAGTTGCTTAAAACTTGGTCCACGAGTAGGGGTTAACAATAGATTTCTATGTTTTGTCGTCTCTCTCTCTTACTGGTGTATGCAAACTTTTTTCGTCTTAGCAATGTTCAATCGCATTGCAGTTATTTTAACGACTTGATTTAGTCTATGTGTAGGAGCCTTAAAATCAATTTGTATTAAGTGGGACTCTAAACGAAGTCTTAATAATTATTTTCATAATTAAAGAGATTTAATTCATGTGAGGAAGTAATGATTTGGATGAACTTAGGCTTGGCTCCCTCGTACTCTGGTCTACACTTCCCTTGGACCTTGTCAGTTGTTCTTTCTTTTGCCTAGATTTATCCCGAACCAAGGAGGCACTTAGAAAAAGCATGTAATGGGTACACCTTTATGTTTTATGCCTAAAGCATGAGATATTTTTTCCATTTCATTAATATTGTCCGATCCTACGATAAGGGTTACAAATAATTAAATTATCGTATTAAGTTTCAATCGCAATACAGTGACATAAGGTATAAATATATCAAATAAAAACACTTACAAAAAGAAATAGGAAATTACCAATACTAGTATAACATTGCATCTTCTTCATTATATTAAATTGAACAGTAACACCAAATAGAACTATTTTGAAAGATATATCTGAGTTGATTGTGACATTAGTGTTGCGTAACTAATAAGGCCTTTCATCAGCTAAAACAAGAAAGAAACGCATTTGACGAAGTGCAACATTTTCTTTCGTAAACAAGAAAGAGACGCATTTGATTACGCTTTGACATATATCTTATATATTTATATCAGAAATATGAAATACATGAAACAGAGACAGAGTAGAGCATGCTCAGCTCTTTACAAAATAGATACTTCGTAGCTAAACAAGTGATCAAGTAATCTTTTTTCCCATTAGGATCAAGCAAGTCTGTCAATCATAACCCTATGTCACTTCTACGACTATATCGCGCATTACTGTGCTCCCAGCTGCACGAAATATTATGACATCTACAAAGAGCTTGCCCTTTAGCACTTCAAATACACAAACATCACCGACTTTTAACTTATTTTCTAGTGTGAATGCCTTCCAATCAGAACCAACTTTAGGATTTACTATTTTGATAGTGCATTTGACAGACCAAGATCCACTTCCTGCAACACGAAGCACTAGATTGACATCATTCTCAAGGAAATACTTCCTATCAAACTTTAGCGCTATGAACTTCAAGGGATGGCCTAAGTAAGAATTTGATTTTGAATATCACTGGGAATATAAAGATTTATCAGAGCATTGCAAAGTACATAAATATTATAGCTTGTATCTTACCGAATTAAATGGATTAGAGACGTTGCATAAAAAATACAATGAACAGACTCTTAGATTTAAAAGCTTTTTCTTGTTGATATGATATACTGCTCTCTTTGTTCCTTACTGTCTTGTTCTGATCGTAAACACTCTTGGATTGTTGCTCTTGAATCCTGCCGTCTTCATTAAGATAATTATGTTATTACTGAATGAATTTAATTTATATACAACAACAATGTAAAATTTCTTTTTACCATTTCTAGAAAGATACTTTTTTTCGAAGTAATCTACTCAAAGCTTTATGACTTACTAGTAACTTGACTTGTTGCATTAGTTTTAACAATGTTTTACTGCAATCGATCTTAAAACCATGTACTATTACCATAGCGAAAAAGATCCTTACTTTGACCCTCTCTTGTGAACGAAGGTGAAGTTTCCTTTTCTTTTTGTTGAACTGTCCGTCACCTAGGTTTTCAACAAGAATGATCAACCATATCAAGATTTTTTTCTTTCAATTTCTGCCTACTTGGAATATCCTCTAGGATATCTAAAAATAATCTGATTCGGACGAGTCACCTTTTTTGTGCATGGTGTGTTTCATGACAATGGAAGGTGTGTCAACTATATGGATATTCGATTTCTACTACAGTCATATCAAATATAGTGACATTAAACTGGGAACGAACATTATATGCAAACATTAAAAAGTGTCCACAACATATTGAATAATAGTCACAAAAAATCGTACCATCCTTTGGTTAGCCAAATTTGACCTTCATAATGCTGCACTTCAACTTTCCATACTTCTCCAATGGGAATCTCAAGATACACATGGCTTAACATGTTGCTGCAACATCTTTTGGCAAAGTCTTCAGGAATCCTCTGCATGCGTGCAAAGGAAATCTGGACTGATCAGTTTCATACATCTCGGAATCAAAGATAGTAAAATATAGTACTAAGAAAATCCTGCAAAATACTTGTTTAATGTATTCTTTGTTTTTCCATAACTAACTAATAAAACAAAATGCCCGCACTAACTTGAACCTATGTTTCTTGAACTCTTCAAAATTATTGCCCCGCCCATGTTGGATTCTTCCAAATGCTCTGCTTTTGGAGTATCTGACATGTACTGATCGATATTTTTAAAGAGTCGGAACATAGACTGCAACTAGAATAGATTTGAGAGACTCAAATACAATTTCATTGTCCTATTTCAGAATATTGGGATTCAAATAAATGAACATTTGTCAAAAATAATAATTCATAAACTTGATTATTCATACTATTAGTGACTCTTTCACAAACGTTTACCGCTAAAATTGGCCTTGATTCATACAGAACTATAATCCTAAATTTGTCATCAATCGTTTTAACTATACACACAACTATATATCTAATTTGATTCAGCAAAGACACGAATAGTTGAATTTAAAAACAGAAATCAAAACGAGAAAAAGGGAGAGATTAATTGTACATACTAGACGGGTGCATTGATGTTGATATAATATAATCTTGTACAACTTTGGTTGAACAAAAATGTTGATTTTAGTAGTAGAAGAAGAAGAATTTCTTTCACCAATTTGCCAGTAGACCTTGCTAATTGTCATGTCTATTTTTGTGATCAAGCTACAAGATATAATAATATTATAGCGGTGACAATGATATATTTTTTGGGATAAGGTCGTAATTAAAGGTTACTGACAAGGTGTTGCTATAAATACATTTTTTTCTTGCACCCAAAATGCCCTCTAAAGTTAAACCACTACTAGATGGTTTCAAGGCATTACACTGTCCAAAAAAAATTTCCTTCCCAATAGAAAACACTGCCCAAGAATTATTTATTTATATTCACTTGAATACTTTATTCTCTCTCCTTCTTCTAATTTTTTGATTTTTCATTGTTGTTTATTCTTCCATTCTTGTTACTTTTTGGTATCTCTTGTTTTAAGGGGAGGAAATAAGGTATACTAAAGTTTTTAAAAACATTCTTTAAAGTAATATTTCTTAATTTATTGATTAATAAATAACTCTACAAAAAAATAATATTTTATAATTTCAATAATTATATTCTACGTTGAGAATAACACTACTAACTTTCATGAAATTCAAAACATTTAATGAATCAATTTTTTTCTAATAAAATTATTTTTTAATAATATTTGGTTAAGAATATTAAATTTCGGGATAAAGAAAAAAAATTAACTAGACTTTTTTATATTTAATGAACAACAATAAATTAATTTATATATATATACTATATACTATATATATATATATATATATTATATGAAGAAAACGAATTTGGAGCAATTCCTTATATAATAAGCTAAGTTTGAATTTGTCTTGTAATTACTTTTGTTTTGGTTAGGAACCACCATATTAATTACCAATTATTTTTATTTTCCTCGAAATATAATCTCATTCCTAAAGAAATGTCATGCTATGTTATTATTTTTAACAATAGAACAAAAAAATTTACCACACTCGGATTTTCAAAAGTAGCCGCATTTTAAATCCCTACATTTATTATTTATTCTGTAATATTTTAATTAATATAAAAAGTAATTACCTTATTTAGTTGAGTACGTTATTTAATATTGTTAATATAATTTTTTTTGTTAGACACAAAGAAAGAGAAGATGATGTGACACCTTTCTAAGGCCACCAATCATATTTATCTTTTTTTCTCTCATTTATTTTTCTTTATTTTCCCTATTTTTTAAAAATTAAAATAGAATAATTGAATGTAATTAAGAAAGGAGAATGCATGATTGGAATTTGGAGTGACCTATCAAATCTTCATAATAAATAGAATAATTAATATAATAACTTACACACAATAAACTAGTTTGTTTGTTAAAAAAAATCAATATCATTAATCTTTTTATTCAAATTTTTGACTTTTTCTTAATTTTTTCCATTTGTATAATTTATTAGAAAATCTAAAACTATTTCTTCATATTCATTTAAACAATAAAGGATGATATCCATTTTCTTGAAATAGTTTTTGCGTAACTATAGATAGTAAGAACTATTTACTCTCTTCTTTATTTATTGTTATTTCATCTTTTCTTCTCCATCTTTGCTTACTTAAAGTCGTACAATTCCTCCACTCATTTATTTCCATTTCACTATAAACTAGTCCTCCACTCATTTCTTTTAAAGAGTAAACGGCCAAAAACATCCCTCAATTATACATCAAACTTAAACTACATGCTTATACTGCATAATGAACAAAAAAACACCCCTTAACTATCCTAAAAAATTACAACTTACATCCCTTTATTAGATTCTTTGCAGAAACTAATTGATTCAACCAATAATTGTGACATCTCTTCTTTACCCCGGGCACTGATCAATTCATGCGTTGCACCAAATTCTACAGGTCACATAATTAACATCAATTTTCACGTCTTGGTTCTTTGTTTCTTTCCAAATAACATCATCCTCATCCCAACCAGAGGCAGAGCCAGAATTTTTGATAATAGAGTTCAAAATAGAAAGAAATAGACACATAAAATAGACGAAGGGGTTCAACATCTTCTACATGTACCAAAAAAATTATTTTAACCATATAAAAATAATATAATTTTTCACCGAAGGGGGTTAGAATGAACTCCTGGCTCCGCTATTGATCCCAATATAACTTCATCATCAAGGAAACATAAAATTTTAATTGTTGAGCATAGAGAGCTCACGTATTATCCAATTAACATTGCTTTTATATTAAATTAGATCTCACATGTTATCCAAACGGCAAGTATGAACATGATTGGCAATTCGATTTTCAAAATTTTGAGAAAATAATATTTTTTCAAGGATACCTACAAGGGTGTCGAGTTGGTTGAGAAAGATGATCCGGAATTCATAGGTACAAAATTCCTCACATGTTTGCTTGGTTAAGCTCGTTGAATAAGACTTGCTTAGTATAGTTACATCTTTAGTATGGTTTGGAGGTATTACATTTAAGTGAGAGTTGTCCTATACACACCTGAACCGTGAAGGATAGTGACTGCGAGCATCCTTGACAACGACAAAAAACATGTTTATTTCAATAACATTATAATTAGATTGTTCTATTCCCTCCTATATAACAATTTGATCCATCCTACATCTTTTTTCCGACCGTAAAATTGTGTGTCAAGCAATGTAGTTTGTAAGACCCATAAATTTAACCCATACATTGGTCCATGGCGGAGGTGAAGTAAAGATGTAGCAGTTTTTGGGTGAAATCGTTAGTTTCTTAACACACTTTAACAAAGGGATGTAAGTTTCAACTTTTGAGGATAGTTTAAGGATGTTTTTTGTTTATTATGTAGCATAAAAATTTAGTTTAAGTTTGAGGTATAAATGAAATTGTTTTAGCATTTACGCCTAAATATTTAATTTAAATTGAAAAAAAAAAAAAAAACCTTATGCTATTCCTCATTTTATCTTCTTGTATATAGGATCATTCTTTTATTTCATAGTTTTGAAAGTTGTAACTGCTCTCTCTCTCTCTCATCTTTTTATATACTTATACATATATACATATCATATATATATACATATATACATATACTCTATTCATATATATAGATATATATATACATATATATTACATACATATATATATATATATACATATATATATCATATATATATATATCTGTCTCATACTATATATATGTCTATATCTATATATATATATATGTATGTATATATTTCTGCGGTATTATAATTATTTTTTAATTCTTGAATTATAAAATCTTCAACGAAAACCGGCTTGTGAAATTAACACCAATTATGATAAGAGTTCAAAAAATTATGACTTGATAAATCGATTTATTGGATTCATATTTTTTTCATAATAAAAGTTATAAAATGTGTTGGGGTTTATTTGTCGTGATTTCTTGTCATAAATAGCTTTTTCCTTTAAGAAAATATTAATATTTTGAATAGTCCTTTTCTTGTAGAAAAGGTTTTATGATTCTATAAATATAGATTTGTTCCTTCTAACTTAATTAGCATTTACAATGTAGTCCTAGGGTTTTGAGAGTTGTGGTTATGGGTGTTATATTTTTGAGCCACTCGTATTCTTAAACAATTAATTGTTGTTGTTTCTCTCTATAATTTTTAATCACATCTTTATAATGAAATACTCATCTCTTTTGTGGACCTAACTGATTGACTAAACCATGTTAAATCTGTGTTTTTTGGTGTATTTCTCGTCTGTCTTCTTACTCATGGTCTTTGGAGGCTTTCTTTGCTAGCTTCCGCATTACACCTACTTATTTCGGTCCTAACAAGTAGTATCAGAGCCAGGTGCAACGGTTTGTTCATGGAACCAAGTTCAAATTGGGTTTTCATCTTGGAGGTTGTAGTTCTAGCTGCAACATTTTTAACAGTAATGAAGATATTTGTTGGAGAAATTTTTTGAGAGAGGTTCTCTGTGTCGAGACGTAGATTTGATGGAGAAGATTATGGAGAAGAGATAGAAAATCCTAAAGATTATGTGGAGAAGGTGGACAAATTTATTTTGTTAGAAAATTCAAACCAAGGGGCAGATTTGTTGTGGTTTATTGGCCCCAATTTCTTATCATAAATAGGTTTTCATTTTAGAAAAAGGTTTTAATAGTTTGAGTAATTCTTTTCTTGTAGGAAAGGTTTATGACTGTATAAATATAGGTTTGCTCCTTCTAACTTAATTATCATTGAGAATATAGACATAGGGTTTTGAGAGTTGCGGTTATGGGTGAGAATATTGTGAACCTATTGTATTCTGAGTGAATTTGTTGCGGAAGTGCCGTAGCCACATGGTGAGCAGGGTGTCGAATTGGACACCCTTCGTCGAAAAAATATTGTATATACAAATAAACTAATACACATAATGATTAAATAACATATTTTTGACACCCTTAACAGAAAAAACTATTATAATCAAGTGGTTTCACCTCCTTCGAATGATGTAGTGCTTGTGTGTTTGGATCTCACTAATTCTACTTTTTGAAAAGAGCTTTTATTATCCTATTTTTGGACACTCTTTGTGAAATTTCTAGTTCCTCCACTGAGTTGAGGTTGTTTCTCTCTGTAATTTGTACTTTCATATCTATAGTGGATTGCTCATCTCCTTTGTGGACATATGTCGATTGATCGAACCACATTAAATCTATCTCTTTTGGTGTATTTCTCGTTTTTCTTTTTACTCATGGTCTTTCGAAGTTTTCTTTGATCGCTTCCTCATTAAACATGCTTATTTCAGTCCTAACAAAATAATGTTTATATTGTATTACTTTCTCCTTTATTTATTTAATATATTTTCTTGATATCTTTTTCTCGTGATTTTCACATTATTTGTGTAATTGTTTGTCATGACCCAGTGCATCGTGATTGATACCCACACTAACCCTCCGGTGGGAGAACCATTACTACAACCCAAATATTTTTTTAATGAAAGTTAAGACATTTAAGGATACGGAAGCAGGTTTAAATGACAATATAATAAATACGGAGTGCCTATAAACTCCAAAGGTTTAACAAAATAACTAAAACTAACACAAAAGAACAACTCCTAAAACCTAAAAGTCAATGTACCAAAACTCTACTAACGGCAAACTTAAGAACAAAGGGTGCAATCCCGAATCTAAACAAACGCCTTAAATAAATGGTAAACTTCTGATTTATCCATGTTATGATTTGCAATTGTAAAGTTCTGTGTGACACCCTAATTACTTTTAAACCCAACACATAAATTGCCGCAAGTTTTCCTCTTTGTAAACTTTGTTTTGTTATATAAATAGTCATAGTTAAATTCGTGAAGATGCGCACTAATCCCCTGCTTGTTCAGGTACCAGACTTACGCGAATTAGACTCACGCATGGTAGCCTTAGAATGCAGTATTACTCACAAAGTGTATGCCAAATTTGACAATCAATTTATAATCACCCGCCACAGCATAATCATGTCTCTTAGATAGTTGAGGTTATTTTTTTTCCCCATTTATGGAATGCTTGTCCCTATAGGTTTATAGATCGTATTTTATTTCTTCCATTCGATAATAACTAAAATATGTGCCGCACCTTTTTTATCACTGTGCTGGTAGTTCTATATACTTGTTATCATCCTTATTAAGGCTTTTCTTTACTAGCTCGCCCCCCCCTCATCCACGAGATATTTCTTTACACATGCTTTAGGCATCTTAGGTGATTAATGTTGAAGGGAAATCGCGCGACGAATTTAGTATGTTTTGAAGACTTTCTCTCTTTTGCGTCCCTCATCTTAGTCTTAATCTATTAATCCTCTTTATCTATGTGGGCGCTAGACTGCGATATTACGGTCTCGAGAAACAGAACACGATAACTATTTTAAGACAAATGACGATAAGGTGAATGATAGGTAGATTTTCTACTTTTTTCCATATCGTGACTGATTACATAATTCACATGCTAGCCTCTTCTCACCCGACGACTCTTATGAAATTTTA
Organism: Solanum habrochaites; assembly: GCA_027704765.1. NCBI lineage: Eukaryota > Viridiplantae > Streptophyta > Magnoliopsida > Solanales > Solanaceae > Solanum > Solanum habrochaites. The sequence goes on along the minus strand of JAKWJA010000975.1, from coordinate 117,759 downwards.
GGCCTCCATGTCGAAACAATTTCTCCCCAACCTTAAGATGTGGAAAAGGATTAGAAAAACCTAGTTATGCGTCTATTTCTAATCAATAAAGTTGCACTCAAAAATCTGATGGAAAACTTCCATAAAAATTAAAACCTGTGATATATGTTTCATGGACGGAAACCTACAGGAGTTTTAGCATTTTCGTATTGGAAATTGTATAATCCAAATCTAGAACTTACATATTCTCTTGTTGCTAGCTTTCTTATGGAGACCTTATATATTAATCTAAGAATATTTTGATCACGTACGAAACTTTAAAATCAAAGCAAGATCTAAGCCCCAATTTCTGGGATACTGATGCAATACATCGTCAGATTCTGGACAGATTATCGATCGCCGAAGACTTTGTGGAGCGTGCTATTTAGGCGCCAGTAGTAGTATAACATGGAAGGTTGAAGACCCCGCCACCCCCCACCCGACCTTAAGCCATGTATGTTCATACTGATCAACAAGCTCTCTCTCTGACACATGAAACGATTAATTGAATAGAGGAGGATAGGATGGAAAAGAAATCAACAAAATCACACCTGCCATTTATTTTTGCAATCAAAGCCCCCCCCCCCGATGCTACAACTGATTTAAATAAATCTCACGGAAAAGAGCGGGGCAGGATGGGATAACGAGACGTTCTTCAAGATAGGAAGAGATTTATTATGCATGGTGGATGAATCATACTCCTTCACCTAGTGAGGAGATAAAAGTAAAGTAAGCCCTCAATTGAAGGACTCGAATTTATTCTTACAAGTAAGACAAGTGCCCCACTACTGACCGCAGTACTTAGATACTTCATTAATTGAGTGCATACAAAAGTAAACTTGGATAATAAGAGAGATCAACTTCCTGACTCGCAGACGCTTTTGTGCTGACAGTCTGATGGGAGACATGAAGATGGTATGTTGGATATTATGCTTTGTAAGCTGGAAAAGGAATGATAGGAAACTTCACCAATACACAACAAAGAAGTTGAAGCACCAAATGCCCAAAATAGAAAAAACATAGAAAGACAACATAGTTAGGCAGATGGATAAGTGCCATGTGAGCGCGGAAGTTGTTCCAAGCACGTACCGCAATAAGATTGGACCGACTGTCAAAGCAAAAATCTATGACAATGTCAAGAAAGAACATCTATCAAGACCAACAATCCCAACAAGAACAATGCATGTGAACTATGCAATCATCTTAGAAATAATTATTTGCCAGAAAGAAAAGAAAATGAAGATTAGAAGATACTTCAAGATTCACTTAGATTGTGATGGGGCCAAACTATCGTTTTGTTCTATACAATATACCAAGAAGGTTTGGCCGATTGTGATAACTCATCTATTTATTCCTATTCATAGCAGCTATTTATATATCTTGCCATACTTTGGCATCAAATTTGTAAATATTTCGATAGTGAGCGATTAATAAACGCGGCTCAGATCGCCATGATCATAGAAATACCTACTTGCTCTAGTCTTAGTTGTCTCCATTTGATTGTTAATAGATAGGCAGACTTGATATCTCATAGGAATAGGTAAGGGTAAGAACCTAAATCCCCCCATTGCTCTTGCTACATATCCCTATATTTGCTATTTTATATTTCAATTTAAAAACTCGCATAGACACTCTGACAATGACTAATATGCGGTGAAAAAAACACTATCACAAAGCTACAATAAAGTATATACATTGATCTAATAAATAATGGAAAATAGAGAGAAAGAGTTGACATATATACCAAAAAAGAACCAAGAGTAACAGCCCAACGATGTCTTACAAACAAAATTCTTGTCTTGCATACCTGATGAATTGCATATACATTGCAAATTATAAGAAGAAGAAGACAACTATAATTAAATCTATCTTAAATTAGATACCTTGACCAAATCAAGTGCAAGTTTGTCTATAGTATTTTTTAAAAGAAACAAGTAAACCATAGTCTAGCATCTTCCATAAGACAAAATAAAAATAGCAAATGCAATCAAAAGAAATTGTAGCTAATTTATTGCCCCCAATCAAAGCGGATCGTGTTGGGATCTTCTGAAACTGCAAAATTTGCATAAGCGCCACCGCAATCAACTTGAAGTGACAATGTTAAATATTATCTATCTTGTTATATTTTTGAAATTGTAAGGTCAACTCTTTGTATGATAACCATACTCCTATAAGACTCTATTTTACTCCTCATTCTATCCTCATTAACTAGTCTCATATCTTCATCATAGGATATATATCGTATACTTGGATGAATCTTCAATGGTAAAGTCTAATAAACATATTTAATACAAACAAACATGATATTAGATTTGCAGGAAAAAAAGTTAGTATGTAATGCGCAATGAAAAACTAATTATTTGACCAACTGTTCACATATCTACTACTATTACCATACCATACAAGTAGCATGTGCCCTTTTTTATAACCATTTCAAAAAAAAAACAAAAAAAAAAAAAATACGCGATTGTCACATTTAATGTCACCAGATTTGTCGTCAATCTGCTATAATTATTTGAGCCAACTTTGTCCCATCATACTATAACCTTCCTTCACACCTACCTATCTTCAACAACTGAATATTAAGCATGGCAACGTATATGATAAATCATACCACAATGTTATTTTATGGCACAATTAAGATCACATGGGGTTAAAAAGTCCTCATGGCAACCATATATTAATGTTATGAAACACAAGTTATTTGAAAAGATATCCAAGTGCAATGACTATATATGACTACTAAATGGTTAAACTTAATATAATATAACCTAGTTAAGATGTTACCTACCTTGAAATCCAATTAACATTAGAAGTTAGCTTAAAGGTTAATTACATTGAATATATTCCTTGATATACATAAGCGCTAGCTGGAATGGTAAAAGAACTTCCTCTTCTTCATCTAATTCAATATCTTGATCTATTTGATATTCAATTATCTGGTTCTGTAGCCTCATGATCATCATATAGCGATATCAATGTAGACCTTGGGCCGAGCTATGCTGAATAATGAATAAGATACTGATGCTTTAATTATGAGTAATAGGCACATAAATATTCCATACCGGGGATAGCCCAAATTTGTCCTTAGCAGACTTTATCCACTTTAACTCCCAGGCTTTCCATGGGGAAGGAAAGGAAGAGCCCTCAAGAAACAACCGGGCTTAACATGCTATAATTGACCCAATCTCTTTTCGGCAAATACTACCTGGAATACTCTGCAGTGTGCAAAAGAAGTTTGCAATTTAGTTTCATTCAACATAATTAGTTCTTAGGACAAATTCAAATAATTAAGAAGGGACTAAAATTACATCTGCAATAAAATAAATTGGAAAAACTAGTGCAACAAACCAGAGACTTAACTTGATTCTTTTTTTTTTTTTTTTTTTTTTGATTTTTTTTTTTTTGGGACTGAGGCGACATTATTCATCTGAAGAAGCATATGCACGTTTTTGATAAACTTTGCCGGTTGTTGGGAGAAAGAGTGATGACTACTTGATACGACGGTGTATTTATGAGATGACGGAAATTTTTGAAGATTTTCCTTTACGTCTGTTTGTCGATGACACCGTTAGCTAGATAGGAGAAATTTTTGCAAGACTAGTTTATTACAATGCGGAAATGATGATTCACGAGGACAATACTCAATGCCTAGTCAATGAGGACTGCGATTGCTTAATTGTATACATCACTACATGCATAGACTGTGATGTACAATATATTTCCCTTTGCTCGTGATGAAATTTATCCTTTCTTTTTCTTTCTTTATTGACTTCTATATCTAAGACTATATACCTAAAACTAGTGAAATTATCCAATTACTTAACACTCTTGAACTAGTGAAGATTGTCGACCGCCCTTGACGCGATTCTAATCATCTTTTTAGTAGTAAGTGCCATTTTTAAAATCAAAATACATTATACTACACTCCCCTCTGCCCTGTAAGTAGCGTTTTTTCTTTTGCCTAGTGTCATCCCAACCAAAGACGGCACCACTAGAGAGAAAAAAATATGTGAAGAGATATACCTAATTCAACTTCCAACTTGTACTTGAAGGTCAAGCAGATTACTCCATTATCATTCACTTCCGCGTATGTACCCTTCTAGCAGATAGAATATCTCAATCATCAGTTGTTGCCAACCCAAAACGCTAGTTGTCAGCGAAGCACTCAACGACAGAAAAAATACACTTAGAAACTACAGTTTAGTAGTATAGTAAAGTTCAGAAATTGGTTCTTAAAATGAGAGGAGCGAAATCCCTCAATTTATAGAAAATAAAGGGCGGCAGTTAGGTGAAAGGATTCTTATTTAGCATTACTGGAAACGTCATAACCTTTGAAAAGTCACAATCTTTAAGGAAAGATCAGCACATTCATAAAGTCACAACTTATCATAAAATTAAAACTTTTCATATAAAGTCACGCACCTTTATAAAAGTGAGCCAACTCTTCATTTCCATCACACCTTTTTTATAAACCAACATCTCTGATTATAAATGAGCGGAACGATCATAGACAAAGAAATGGCATAGTATATGCTACTTTACAAGCAAGAACTAATATGCATTTGGCCATAAGTTAGGTTTCCATGGCGTACTTTCTGAGTGAACAATGTCGGATGTACCGCGCTATTATAGCGATCTGATGCTGATTATATCTTAGAACCGTTAGATCTTGCCAGGGTATACTTGACAACACACATGTACCCCATATTCAAATTTCTCTTTAGTTGCGCTTTTTCATAGTGGATTCGATACAATTATCATTTTGACTTACATAGTCAATTATGATAATTCCACTATTTTTTTTTGAGACTCATTTTCTAAGGGTTGGCCGTATCATGTCTATGCCTATATGACGAGATAATTCTGTTAATACATGATGCCACTCCATGCCCTACCGTATATAGCCATCTTGAATATACGAAGCTGCTCTGAGAGACTAATGCCAATGCGTTTGTGTCATGCGTCCCGAACTTACAGCCCAAGCGACATGGCGTGCACTCGGAAGACCATTGTTGGTTCCCCCAATCCGAACCCAACATCTTGGCTTAGACTACAAGCAGAAGACTTAACTTAAGCTAACTAAAGCTTTTAAAAAACTGAAAAAAGTCTGAGACTGAAATATAAATCTTTGCTCAAATGAAAATCTTTGAAGAAATAATGCTATTTAACTCTGCCATATAATAGGAACTCTAAGTCTATTAGACATTTAATAAAGCTAAATGAATAATAAGACTCCTCCAGACTATGATGACTATTACTATATTGCCTCTAAACTGACAATGATGGAAGTCCGTGACAAAACACCACGACACACTAATAACCTTAAAAAGTAATAGAGCTATCCTCTGAAACTGACAGATGTAATGGAGATTCACCAATAGCATAAGACTAATTCCCGGATGTATCAAGAGCTCTTGACTGATGAAATGAATACTTGTGTCTGCACATCAAAATATGCCAGGGACAAATGCCTCAGTACGTGCGGAACCTACGCAGCCGATTGTAAGAGCAGGGACAATTCTAAAGACATAAAATATAATTCCCCTTGACTTGATAAAATGGAAATATATTACCTCTTTTCGAACTTACTCAACTCAAGAATACTCAGCCGATAATCAAATCCACTCAAACTGACTCAACTCAGAAGTACTCCAAAGATAAATACTTCAACTCACAGATGTAGCAATACTCAACTCAAGATTATGATACTTAAAACTTCTAAGATTAAGTTCGACTCTAGGAAATCAACTCAAATAAAGCAGCAAAGAATACACATGCCCAAAAATTTATATATAAATCATCAAACATTAAAATCACTTAGCTTGCCTAATGAAAAGCAAGAAACAAAATCCAAATTTACTTATATAATTAAAGCATAATAAATATTGATCGGTCTAGATTCTCTAATGCAACAAGCAATCACTTAAGCAGGGCTATAGTGATGAGACAACACTTCATATTATGATTCCAGGCACATCCTATAATCCTGCGATGAGCTAGTAGTACCTAACTTACATTATGTGCATCACCTAGTCTATATGTGAAAAGGGATTCATCCAAAGGCTATGACCCATTCTCAACCTGGTCCGTTGCCCCTACATGATTTTATAGAGACGTATTTATATTGACTACCATCGCTCGCTCCCCAATGCCGGTCTCCCAATACTCTCCAAAAATTATACTAGCTCTATGTTTTAGAAAAAGTTCCTTTAAGTCTGATGAGTAATGCTCAGCAAAAACATAGCTCAAAGGTACATCTTGCGAAATCTCTGTTGTGGCTTCTAATGTTTTATTCGAAAGTTTTATACTCTTTTCTGAAAACTAGCCCTGAAGGCTTCTTTGCGAAATCTCAGTCTACTGGTCTTATTTAAATAGTTAAGCATTTATATATAAATCACTTACTAGAATAATATCAGTCCCCATATACTTTTGAAGCAAATGGAATCAACTTTATATTTTCACAACTCCATGCTCGTCTACAAAACAGGTTTAAAACATTGCCCTATAAAATAGATTCTTAAAACAGCGACGGCTTCTGTCCATTATGACATGAACGGACTCAATCAAGGCTGCCGTTTTCAATAACCATTATAGTACTCAAACTTTAGAACTTCAACAATTCCAAACTTAGGAGTCAATGATACTACTCACTCAAGAAATCTCGAACGAGATGTTCAGTTTGAAAATTATGGGCATGACCCTAACTTAACTCAAGATCAAGCTACGACCCATAAGGGTTTCATAGGGAAAATATAAACACTAACACCTTAACTCAAGGACTCTCAAGCTCGACTCATAGCGGGTAATGCCAAATAATGGCTATGAATATATTTAAACTCAAGGAACTTCTTAAGCGACATATGTAATCAATCCCTGGTCATAGCCAGACGATTAAGCAAGAAGGTATAGGACTTGCACTTAAAGGCCTGTAAGCACTTGAAGAATAGATACCACTTACTTGAAGGATGCCTCAATTAAGAATTTCAGTTGTTTAATTATGGAATGAAAAAACTCGACTCAACATAAATAACTATATGGAACTCATGTATAGCCTCGTCTTAGTTCTTTCAATTAATCTAAAAAACTAAGCTCAAATGTTGATAGTTAGCTAAAAAGATTCACAATTAAACTCATAAGACTTTTTCTTTTTGCAAATCTACTCTTTACTCTCTTGCAAATTGTGAAATAAAATTTTAAGAGGTATGCGTTTATAATATGAAAGCATATTATATACATTTGATAAGTTAGTGAATAGACTTTAAAAAGACAATGAAATCAAATCAACATATTTAGATGTAGGAGAGATAGACCTAAATTTATTCTTTTACAAATCTAAAAATAGATTAAGGAGGGACGATGAAAGGCACGAACTATGCAACACTAATGATAGACTTAAATAATATAAGACTGAAAAAATATCTTGAGAATCTGTAAGAATCTGAAGAAGAACTTTATTAGATGTCTTGAAACCTAGGTAGAAGGCATAAACAATCAAGAAAACCTTCTTGAGATTCTTGAATAGTATTCTTTGAAACTCTATGACAAAGGATTATGCATTCATATAGCTGTGAGACATGAAACGATTGGCTTTAGACTTCTATTAGCTCAAAAATATTCGTTATAGGTTTCTTGAATGGCACCTAAAAAGAAAAGTAAAAACCTATTATTCAGCTATTTTTCCCCTGCGCTAATTCCATAAACAACACTGCTTAGGGTATTAAACTAATGTCATAATGAATTCTACTAAGAAAAGAAATGAGCAATTGACGACAGAAATATGCTAGCCGTGGAAAGTACTTCAATAACCTTTAATTGCATAGTATGACGCCATAATTCTAAATACTCTATGAGATATGGCGGTTTTAAAGTTAACCGAAGTAAGACTCTTACATACACCAAACATAAGAAAAAACCTTACAAGACTTATCAACAAACTAAATCTTAAATATTCAAAGAGACGAATATTACGCAGTGAATAAATCATGATTGGCCGATGTGGCGTAAACATAACCCAATACTATAGGAGCTTTACATAACCCCAAAGAACTAGTTCTTTGGCGAAATCTTGAATTTCTTAACGAACGTATTTAGCATCTTTCCTTATTTCTTACTACTTTCCTATTCTATTTCTTTGAACTATCAACTCTAAAACTATAGGGGTACATTAAGATTATAAAACTAACCCAAAAGGACTAGCCGTTAAAACCTATACCAAAAAAGAATTAAATCTGAATATGGGCTAAGCCGAAAAGACCAAATATCCCCTCACTAATTTCACGCTAACTTTTCTGTAACTTGACAACCGAACTATGCAAATGTCATGTCTTACTAATATGATACTTGAAACTTAGGAAAACTTGGCTCGTGGCCTTGGAAAGGAGGAATCAATACATCTTTACTATCAAGGAGTAGTCTTAGTATACGTCTAACTTCCTTATGTAGAATATTGGCATTCAGCTGCACCGAATACTCCATACATTTAGCTTAACCTCCCCAAAATTTCAGATATTGCCACTATATCAAATTTAGTTCGTTTATAAATCTAAAGGCTGCATACATACTAGTGACCTTTACTCACTAAGAAATTTTATTCCTATAAATACTATCATACGAAAGAAATAGTTCAAGTCTTAGGTCAAATATTATATAAAGGGTTGTTATTTTTTGCAAAAAGATATATCTATCAAGAATTTGAGTCTTCATACTTATTCACCGACCTTATCCTTAGAGCACCTAGCTAAAATATCATTGTAGAAATAGAAAATACATGCTCGCCTTTGAATATTCCAAGCAGACACTCTCGATTTAACAAAGTATATAATATTCACTGCTAGTATATTTAACTTCATTTGACTGGGTGATCCAATTGCAATTAAATAGATCCTTTCAATAAGTGTTCTGCATCATTAGCTTATAATGACAAGATATATTTAAGCCATTTTTCATATTTATAACTACTCCAAAACTCAATTTTATTGACCAGACTAATTAGTCGATTGGGATACTTCTGAACAACTAAGTTCATTAAATAGAAATGACAATATTTGATCGCGCCACACTTAGTGAGTATACATCATTCTTCTCCAATTACGCTTAGCCCACGAATAACCAATGCTGCCATCACTCGTCTTCCTCATCGTATTTTTGAAAAACGGGCAAAAGGGTTCACATTTATGCGAGACTGATAATTAAAACCAGATATCTTGACTAGGCAGTAACCTTTTTCAAGTGCGATGAGCACCGAAATGCAAAACATATGCCGATTTTCTAAGGGATTCTTATACATAAGACGACCCATCAACAACTCCAAGATAAAAAAGATTCCAAACTGATTTCTGATACGTTAGTAAAGAATTTATGTCTTTAGTGTCTCGACATGATGATCATCATATCATTCTAACCAATACAAAAACAAACAATGACCTATGCGAGAACACATTTATCACTCCATCATTCTTAAAATCCATTTGACCACATGTTTGCCTACAAATTTCCTCATGTCATTGTTGCATGCTTAGTTTTAACCATAATGTTAATAACAAGTTCACACCCTTATTTTATTACCAGAACCATAACCCTCGGGTGTTCCATGTAAATTCTTCCTATAATCTCATCTTAAGTTGCTAACACCAGAAGTCATGACTAGGTCTAGGCCCCTCACATGAATGACTAAGGTCCTTAAACAATGTTTCTGCCTAATAATAGTTGAAACTATTACGATAGTGTTACAGTCGAAAACAAAGAAGACCATAGGACGTCTGGAGAATCAGAAATGCTAGCTAATGATAGCTCTAAGACCTCTGGCATGTTCTAGTTAGAGATGTTATTTTTTATAAGAGTTTAATGGAATATTAGTGAAATCTTGTTTAAATGTTAAATATATAGAAGAATTATGAACATGAATGACTCATTCATGTTTTCAAATAACAATTCATAGAACTCTTACACTTAGAACTCAACAATTCAAAAAACTCAGGAGTCATTGATAGTACTCATCTCAAGAATGACTGCAATCGGAGGATTCATTGAAGAATTTACGGGCATGAAGCCCAGTACTTAACTCAAGACCAGACTCAGATCAACTCATAGGGTTCATTGCCAGAATTATGATACATGAAATATTTAACTCCAGGCACTCAAGCTCGACTCATAGCGGTCATACGAATTAAGGGGGCATAAAGAACTACTCAACTGAACGGACTTCTCAATGGTAATATTGCAATAGTCACATAACTAGGAGTAAATCTCAAAGAGGCTAATATAGCGAACTATGACACTTAAAGGCCCCTTAGAACTCCTGAATATATACTAACTTCATCAAAGATGCACCCGCTCCATACGAAGGTCGCTCTGTCATTAAAAACTATATGGCAGAAACAACTCGACTCAAACGCCGTCACATTACTCCATGGAACTCATATATATGAGTATCTGCTTATTTTTGACTTACATCTCAAAACATTTAGCTCAAATGATAGTTAGATCTCAGAACATTTACAATTGAACTACAAAGACTTTCTTGAACATCTACTCTTATTAACTCTCAATTAAATGTGAATTATAAATAATAAGTTAATAGGTTTTAAATGAAGGATCTCAATAAAAATATTAAACAATTTGATAATTAGGATATGAACTTTTTAAAGAGAAACATGAACTAGCAAGAACTCCAAATCAACTTATCTTCAACTTATATTCAAATTTAGGGGTTTAAGAATCATAAAGTATGTTTTTTAAACTAAAAGTAGCATACTGTAGGGGTGAGTGAATGAACTGATCCAACTTATGATAGACTTCAAAATACCTAGAATAACAAGATATTCTTGAAAGCCAATCTGTAAGAATTGCGAAAGAATCAATTAGAAGACTTTTAATTAGTTAATTATTTTAGTTTATGTTTTCTAGAGGTTAAAAAGAAAAAAATAATACTATTTAATATTTTACCCGGTTGGCTAATTAATAACAGCAATATATAGCGCTGATGTATTTAAACTAGTCATAAGTTTTAGTCATAAATTAAAATTGACATTTTAAATGAGTGGCGTGAATAGTACATTCCACTAACTTTAATTAGAATAGCAGTTATAGAGTGCACGATAATTCCGAAGATTCTAGAGATAATGGTCGATTTAAAGTGGGACCCCAAGCTCGATCATTACGACAAATATTAATTAAATACTTCAATGAAACACTTATACAAGAAACTTATCAACCAACTTAATATCCTTGAATCAAGAAGAATATTAACTTACGCTGAATAATCTAGATGGCATAGGGATGTGGACTGTAACGAACCCCAACACTATGGCCTATGTTACATACCTCAAACAGAACTAGTGTCTTGAGACACCGAAATCTTGAATGTTCTTGTTACGGGACGCTTTGGATCCTTTCCAATTCCTTTCTCCTCTTTTCTAACTTATTTTACTTTCTGAAGTCTACAACTAAAACTCTAGGTGTATATTACGATTTAAAACCAAACCCTAAAAAGGTTAGATCCTTAAAGACCTATACTAAAAAGAATATAATCTTAATATAGATAAGAAAAGACCAAAATAACCCTTCACATTTCAGCTAACTTAGTCCTTAACAAGACACCCTAACTTGATAAGAGTATATCTCACTACATCGAGAATTATAAAACTTTCACAAACTTGGTTAGGAGCTGTAAAGCATAAATCAAAGCATCTTTCCTATGTGATCTATCCTAGCACAATAACTCATCTTGCCATCTAGAATCTATTTTCATTTCAAGCAGTGCACCAAAAACATCTATACTTAGCTTTTAAACCTCCAAAATTTAATATTCGATATTTTCCAATTATAGTCTTTTAGAAGCAGGACTGGTAATGCCATCTATGACCTTAATAACATAAGAATTTTTTAATCTGATAAAATCTCACTCCCTACGAAGAACGGTTTGAGTATTAGCTCAAAAATTTTACTCGGTGTTAGTGTTTGGGTAAAAAAAGAATATCTATCCAGAAATTCCGTAGTCTTTCAACGTATTCACCGACCTTTTATAGAGCACCTAGCTCAAAGATAATTGTAGAGCTAGCAGTACATGTCTCTTTTGAAATATTTTCAAGAGACTAATCCTCTACCAAGCGAAAATACATTTACTTCATTTGTCCGATGATCTAATTTTCACAATTTCATTTCATACCATTGATATTTTATAGTGCCAAGATATAGTTTAATTTTAAGTTATTTTTTTAAATCCGCCAAACTCAATTATTTCCATCTAGTGGTTCGATTGGGATCAGTCTGAATTGACTCAGTTCATTAATAGAAGGATATATTTGTTGCGCACAATGAGGAGTTACCTCATTTTCCCAATATGTTAGCCCACAATCAATTGTGAAATCACTTTCGTAGTTCACTATTTGCTATAGAAGCTCACATTTATTAGGACGTTGACAATATGAAATCCAAAATTTAAACTAGTGATAGTACCTTTCAAATTGCAATGGACCATGAAAATGCAAAAGATTATGGAGTTCTAAGGATTCTTATACTAAGATTGCATCAGCAACACCAAGATTAGTTCATTTCAAAACTTTTTGCCTAGCATACATCGTAGCATTATGCCATTAGTGTCTCTATAGATGATTCAAACATATCACCCAATATTAAAACAAACAATGACCTATGGAACACATTTATCAATTCAATCATTCTAAGCCCATTTGCCAACATGGTTTGGTCAAATTTCTTAGTCATTGTTTGAGTGATTGTTTTAGTCCATAATTTGACTTACAAGTTCAACACTTCTTATTTACCCTGGAATCCGATAATCCCGGTTGTTCCATGGCTATTATTCCTCTAATTCTCCGCTATTCTAAGTGAACATTCCGTTAAGTCCATGCTTGCGGGTCTAGAGCCTCACATATTAAAAAATGATCTAAAAAAAATGTTTCTTCCTACAATTAATATTTTGAAGATAGATAATAGGAAATGTTTTTGAGTCAAAACGTAAGAAACGACAATGACGTCCTGAGAATTGTTGAAATGTGTTGCTAGTGTGCCGGGCATGTTTTTATGGGATTTTAAGAGTCGGAATAGTGGATTGGTATAAAGGTGTAAATATATGAATATGTATTTATGGTCAAAACGTTTGGGGACCGAATCCCCAGGACCACCCTAACGGTCCTTGGAGAGGACCCCTCCATTGGACCCAAAACGGTAATTTTGGACTGGTGCAACCACCGAGCAAAACAATGAGCAGTCATTGATCGACACTCTGTTAAGGATTCATAGGTTCGACACTTAGAATATTTTTCAAAAGTTACAAAAACCAGTCTTTGATTCCAAACGACGTCTATGGTAGGAAGGCCGTCGATGGGACTACGGGAGGTCAATGGCTTTTGTTGGTTGGGCGGTTAAGTCAACCGCCAAGTTTATTTAGGGATTTTAAATTTGTTAATTAGTTAAGTGATTATTAAGGGTAAAGGGGTGACTAAAATAAGTTATTTAGGAATATATAAGTACCTAGTCTAAAACCAACTTAACACCCCATTAATTCACCAAACCCCCCATTTATCTCAAATTTCTACTCTTCTTCTCCTCTCTATTGGCAAGGACCCCCATTGAAAGAACAATTCAGATTGACTGGGTTTCAATAATTCAATATTTTCTCTATCAAACTTCAAGGAATCTAAGTATGTTAGGATCACTCTTGGGATCTCTTTCCCCTGAGTATCTTAAAATTGGTTCAATGAAGTGTCTAAAAGTTGGGTTTCTTCCAATTTCATAATGATCTTTCAAATTGATTATTATTAGTTCATTTTATGATTATTGGTAATTATATTATAAATTGGTTATTGTTGTAGTTGCATTCCTGTGACATGTTATATGAAAGAATCATGATGGAACTTTTTCCTTAACCTTAAGTTATACATGGAGGTTGAATTGTCTACTGACCGATACAATGACTTAGATTGTATAGATAATATTATATGATGTTATAAGGAAATATTGTGGATGAATATTATTTGTATTATGTTAGATACTAAGGAGTTATATGATGGCTATGTGGTAAGACCTTTTGATCATGGGTTCTATTACTTCAATATGATGGATTATTATGATATGATATTCAATTGAAGAAGATTATATGTGATAAGATTAGTAAGATGAGAACATGTGAATGTGATGAAATGTCTTAAATCTGTGATTGTGAGGATCCTATTAAGGATATGAATACAAGTTTGAATGTGAATTACTAGTGTCTTACTATGATATGAGTATGTATGTTGAGCTCAAAAATGAAAGGGTGTATTGGAGGAATTCTCATGAAATACCTAATGAGCTAAATGACATGATATACAAGGGTTTAGTCACCTATCCTATACTAAGATATGATTTGATTAAGGAAAGGCCATATAAAGAAATCCAAAAAAAAGCGGACTTCAAACTAGTACGATGTGAACTTGAAAATTGAGAAGGTGTTGAATTCCTATACAGGAGACTGCACCAAGGGTTATCATGATATGAGGGCTCCAATTTCTAATGGGAATGTAGAGGGTTCAAGACATATCCCTCCCGTTCTTAATTTGTTGACCTCATTTAGCTAGTGATCCACCGGAAGTTATGTTCACGTTTTTGGTCGTCTACCTTGGCAAGTATACCACCTTTCCTTTGGTGTAGGGTTTTCATGACACGAATTCCATGTTTAGCTAACATGGGTCTATTTCGGTTAAGGCCAAATGTTCCTGAAAGTAAAATGAATGAATGAAGTATGAAGTCAGGCATACTAGGGTGACTTAAGGGTTTTATTAGTGTAGGTAGGTGGTTATGAGTGACTCTACTTTTATAAATGGCACAAGTGATCTAAAGGGAAGTCCTAATGGGTTGTCTTCTGATACAATGATATGAATGAAATGCAACTGTGTGCTTTATATGATATTGACCTTAAATGATACTGACTATATTAATGAACATGATATTAGTTTAGTTGATGACATGATGATGAGAATGCATGATATGAAGATATATGATAAGTAACATTGCTTATGGTCCTTACTTAGATTTACTTAAATCTGTGAGGTTATGGGGGGCTTACATAGGCATTGCACTTGTAGCGTGGGAAGAGGTTGTGTTGAGGTAAGGGTCTTATAGGTTTTTCATGTGGTAATGATACTCTAGTTACTGAATTTTCTGATGAAATTAAGGCTAGAGTTGGTATGTTGATATGATTTAATAAGGTGTTATTCATGTGATAGGATATTATGCAATGTTGGTATGTGTTGATATTGAACTGTCGTTAAGTGATATAATGATTATTGAATTGTATATGCTCTTTTCTTAATGTGCAAATAAAGGGTCTTTGGAAAGATGACCATCGATCATTGCGTTTGAACGAATGTCCTGTAAAGCCATGATCAATGGTCTTTACTTGTATAGTTTCCATACTTAGCGATGGTGGTTGTACCTAACCCATATTATATCCGTTTCCCAAAACAATGTAGGTTTAGGGCCATTGAAGTTTCAAGGTCACGTTGCAAGAATACTTGACTTTTCTCCAAGCATTTTGGTAGGTCCTCAATGTTCCGAGGATGATTCCACCTCTCTATCTTAGTCGTATTGCTTATGTCTATAGACAATTGTTTTCTTCTCTAATTCTGAAGACTATTGTTGTAAGTCTATATATGGCGTATTGTATTGATGTAAGGTCTATGACAAATTTTGTAATACTCCTAGATAGTTTAATGTGAGACGATATTATTAGACTATATCATATGTGTTGGTCATGTTGCCTAAATGAGAAGTCTATGTAAGCTTCATAAGCGAGAACTCTATGTAAACTCCATATCTTATCTGTGCAGTTGGTCTATGTGTACGTCAATATGCAAAAGTTTTGAATTTTCTGCATTTTTGACCGAGATTACGTTTATGAACAAATGCTAAGACGCTAGTACAGTCCTCTTCGAGGACGAAAGACGTCGGGTTAGTCTAGGGGGTTGCTCCCCAGTCTGACATTAAGAGAGTTTTCAATCCATGTAATTGAATCTGTAGGTCATATACGACAACTAACACAATTAACAGACAAAGGAAATGACCATTCTAGTTATTGAGAATATGTGCAAAAAGCTCATACCTGTTTTTTATAAAACCTTGACACCAAAATTCTGGCTTTATGTGTAAAGAGTTCATTGACTTCATTTTCTTTTGAGTATTCAATTTGCTCAAAGGTTTATTTCTGGATGAAGATCAAAACTTCAATAGAATTGCTCGATATTGAACCAATCACCTATTGATACCATCTATCAAAGGGAGTCTACAGAAGGACACCAAGAAAATGTTACAAAATTTCATATTCTAATGAAGTAGATATACTCTGACATTTACTAAGTCCTTTGAATTCTTTGTTAAGTACATGCTCATCATTTTCTTCCAAATGTCCTTTACACCTTCAATAGCTATCAAGCCTAAGGTTACTTTCCATAGTCTTAGGTCCTAGTTTAATCATTTTAGGAATTGCGAACTGGACTTTGGAAGACACCACCCACACATTGAAAATAGTTCAAGTTGTATTTCCGCTTTTCCGTTCTCATATGGGAATAGATTGTGTCCGAACAAACAAAATTGTTTCTTTTAGAAAGGACGAAACTTTTGTTGTTCCTTTGCAGTAAGATTCTCCTCCACACAAGTTCTGTGGTAAAACTTAAAATATAATAATGCATCCATCATTTCTTTCAACGTTGACTTTTCAGTAGAATTTGAGGGACTAGTGCACCATTGATGGATAACTTCCACTTGCCAAAACATATTTCTTCACAAGGAAAATTTATACTCTCCTCCTTAAACTTCTATCTTTTTCCAACTGGATTTTCAACTTCGAGATTATATTATCTAGGACATTTCTAATTTTAATCCTTAAACCATTCAGCAAATATACCTAGATTTGAATGCCAATGTCAAAGAAAATTATGAGATACTTTTTCCATCAAGAGATGCGTTGTTGGGACTTTCATATCACAAATTCAGGTTATCATAGGCATTAAAACACCTCACGGACCGTTGAAGGGGGAACGTGGGTCCCTGGGCAAGCTGCCAAAAAAATGTGGCATTTGAGTAATTAACTTCTAATTTTTTTATCAAGCGGATGTTGATTTTAATACGTTCAATTCTTATTATACATAGTTTAAGTTTATAAACTGGTCTTCAACTCATTTATTTCAAAAAGACCCAAAATCAAAAAACCTTTTGTCCTAAAACCCTCTCAAAACAACGGCAAAAGAAAGAAGATGAAACAAGGAGATGGGGCGGGGCTTAGGGCTATGGTTCGAATTCATGGAGAATTCTTATTCAATCTCATGGGATTCCTTATAATAAGGTGTGGGAGGTTAGTTTTCATATAAGGTTTGATATCCACCTTAGAGACAATTCAAAATTTGATCAACAGATTTCAAAAAGATTGAAAGTCTGGTTACTACTCTAAAGTCATGGGTTCTTGTCGAAACGTTTTCAAATGTTTACATATAATGTTATTGACGTATTAATTAAATGTTTTAATGAAATTCTCAATGAACTTTGAGTTCTCAAATCTCTAAGTGACTATAATGTGGTGATTGATAGCTGGAAAGTAGTGAATAATGTGTAGATTGCTTTGCGGATTATTAATTTATACATAAGATTATGATTGAATGCTTTATAGGATGCCCCTTCATTGGTTATATTCAATATTGTGTATTGTCGAATTGTTGGCTGGAATTGTGTGTGTTGATGGCTATTTGTAAGAGCCGTTGTGAATTGAATTGGTGTGAATGACTAAGGATTATGTTGTTGATAATGGAAAGGTGGTAAGTTACTTGATATATGATATGTGGATTAGATTGTTATAGATTCTATTGATGGTTTATTGATCCAATATGATCGTGGTGGTTATGTGTTGATTTTTTGGATGAACAGTCATTGTCGGAATTTATGGAATATTGTACTAGGATTATGTTTTAGGGCTTAATATGAAAAAGGTATTATTTTTGAGATGTTGTATGTGAAGAATGTGAGATTATCAGGTGTTATGGCTTGTTGAAAAATCTGACTGAATTGAAGTATGAGGTTGGTATAGGTTTAAATCGCTCTGTACTACTGTGAACATATGTCGTAAGTACTTTATCTGTTATGTGATATTATAATAAGGATAGCGTTATGATTCTCTTAAGTGATGATATATGAAGATGGTGTATATGAATATGTGAGGGTTTTGTAATCATGTTTCCTCCCTAAATGACTATATGTGGCTATGGTATAGTCTATGATGAGCTTTGTATATGTGTTGATTGTGGTATCTTGTTTGTAGGAATTAGTTTATACTTAGTACTGGAATGAGTGAATATGTGATTTGAGATGGTGATTGTGGGTATTGAATTAGTAGGACCTATGTCCCTCTCTGATGCAGATAATATGTGATATCTGATCCCTTGACTTCGTTGGCTTATAACACCTTTTCGGTATGTGTGGCCATGAAAGTATGGTAAAGAACGTTTTATGATATCATTGAAGTAGAAAGCCTCTTAATGGTATCCTTCTCGTTGTCCTATGAACTTAGGGATAGGTTGGGTGCAAATGGATGAAAACCATCTCTTAAGGAAAGTCATGAGTTATCCTAATTGACAATTCAATGGTATAGAAGAGTGAATATCTGGTGAGGTGTATAAATTGATGTGGACTAAGTATTAGGTACCTCTTCGTATGCCTTGTGATTGAACTAATCTATGTAGTATAAAAGGTGCACGAGGAGTCAGCTTGGGGAGGGTATCTAGTAAGATGAGACTAGATTACAAGGACACCCTTGATATTCCTTAACCATGGTTCTACATGGGAGTGTCCTAGTGCTTAGCCTTGGCACGTAGAACACCCTCATTGTAGTAGGGAAGAATCCAAATTCATGCTGATCACTTATGGTCTATACGGTGGTTTCTATTCTATCATGTGGGATGCATTCTTGTGTGGAGAGAAGTTCTAACAACATTAGGTGTGGAATGGGAAGATTCTAGACATGGCACGAGCAGGCTTTTAAGATCGGGTGAGGTTCCCTCGGTCTTTTCAAGACATATATGTGAAGTCTTCTAAATGTATAGTTTTCCCTCACAATGGTTTTAATGAAAGTATGGCTTCTCAGTGAAGTATGTGTTATACAAAGGCTGACTTTATCTAGGGTAAGCTTGAGGTCTTTAGGTAGACTTGAAGATGTGTATGGGTGGTCTCTTTATGTTCCACTTAGGTGAATCTTTTGTCGCATTAGGTAGGAATTATTAAATGATATAATTTCTTGTTTTATGAACATGAATATGTGATATGTGAACGTATTGAAACTTACATTTAGGTTAGTCTTAAGTACCATTATGTGTTAGTGATGGGTTGTATGGGAAGCCGCTTTATATGTACTTAAGGTGGGTCTTAGGGATTAACTTTAGTAGAGAGGTACATGATGTGAATGGTTTGTGAGGGATGTTACTCGAATAGGTTATATGTTTGATTGATGATGACTTGTTATATGTCTCTTCAACTCTTTTTTGAAGGTTTTCACTACAATATCATGAAAACATGGTATATTCTAAATGTCCATTTTAATGGTTTTGCATGGCTTCCATACTTGTGAATTCAATGTGCTAACCCCTTATTTTCCCTTTTTGACTAAAGTGTAGGGAATTAGAAATTTTGATATGCCATGGAGGATGGATATGTTTCTAAGGGTTGAAGATGAAGTATTGGTGAGTCCTGATTAATTCGAGGATAATACCCACATGTTCTTTATATTTTAGTTTTAATTTTAGTCTTGTTCAGGCTTAGTCCCAATGTTGTACATTCAATGTATTAGATGGTTTAATGAGACATTGAGAAAGCTAAATATTTCAAAGAAATTCTTCCGCTTGCGCATTAATGAAAGTGTGCTTCGTGTCAGGAGAAGAAGTCTAAAAGTCTACTTATTTGATGTACATGATATGATGATTGCTCTTAGGGTGTTCTTGAGTGAGATTTCTAAGAGGTATTATAGGTGTGACGAAATGACGATGCCTATTTTTAAGGATACCTTCGGATCGTGACAAAAGTGTCGTATCAGAGCATAAGCTTTGGAGTGTCTTAGATTATCTCAAACACCACATCCAAGTTGTCTTGTTCCATAATGTGAAGATTCCACTTATCGAAAGGAGGCTAGTGGGTGTGCTGCGTGCTAGGAAAGTTTCACGTCTTCATTATTCTACTCCTTCATAAAGCTTTGTATATGGTGACTTTCACTATCTTTATGTGTGGTCCTTTATGTTTACCTTGAGAAGTTTGGGTTGAAAGAGAGAAACATATGAGATGTGTGATTTGCTAAATGGAATATGGAAGGTTGTGTTGGTGACCTTAGGTTTGCTGAGTTAACTAATGAGGGGGCGGGATATTATTGAGAGAAGTGTTGTAGAATTATGTTATAAATGTGAAGGACTGATAGTTGAGATAGTTTGAAGTTTTTTATATCCGACCTTAGGAAGGAAGGATGTGATGTTAGAAAGAATAAACATGAGTTTCTCCTAGTAAGGGGGATATTATTGTTAAATGGTGAGACTTTTGAGAGACTTTGGTTTTCCGAGATAGACTAGATGTTATTATTTCAAGAGGGCTATGTATGTCCTCCTGTCTTTGGATAGTTGGTGAGAAGGTATGTTAGTATGTTAGTAAAGTTTAGGTTCCTTGAAGGATTGTTCCTTGCACTATGGTTATGTTGACTCTAGCTCGGCACACAAGGTCGGACGACGACGGGCGTTATAGGTCATCATTTTCCATGGGCAACAGACACGGTCGGACTACATCGGGCGTGGCATGTCATCATCTCCCCTGGACAGCAAAGACGATCGTCCGACATCGGAAGTGGAATGTCATCATCCCTTTGGACAGCATTCATGGACGAACGACGTCGAGCGTGGCATGCCATCATCGCCCATGGACTACACATACGGTTATACAACATCGGGCATGGCATGGTCGCATGGAACTTGGGTAACACACCAGTCAATCGACGTCAGGCATGACATGCCATCATCTCCTTTGGACAGCACACACAGTCGGACGACGTCGACGTGTCATGCCATCATCGCCTTTGGACTGCACACAAGGTTGGACGACGTCAAGAGTGGCATGCCATCATCACCCTTGTGCGGCACACACTATCAGACGATAGCGAGGCATTAGATGCCATCATTTCCCATGGGCCCACACACGCGTTTCGAAACACGTCGAAAGTAGCATGACATCTTGCCCTTGGACAACACACACGGTCGGGGGACTATGTCGAGTGTCGCATGGCTATCATCGCCTTAAAACACACATGACAGACGTACGCTATTTCGTGGCATGCCTGCAGTCCTTAGACAGCACACTTCATGGTTCGAACGATCCGTCGAGCAAGGCATGGTCCTCTCCTTGGGGATAGAACACACAATTGGACTACGCGGGCGTGGCATGTCGTCATCGCCCTTGGGCAGCACAAATGGTCAGACGACGTCAGGCGTGGCATGCCATCATTGTGCTTCGAAAGAATACACAATATGACGACGTCGGACATGGAATGTTATAATTGTCCTTGGACACCTCACACGATGGGACCACGTTGGGTGTGGCATGCCCGCATAGCCCTTGGGAAGCACCCACGGTCGGACATTATTAGGCGTGGCATGCCATCATCGCCATTGGGAAGCACACACGGTCGCACAACGTCGGGCACGACATGCCCTTATCACCCTTAGGCAGCAAACACGATCGTACCACATCGGGCATGGCATGTAATCATCGCCCTTGGAAAGCATATACAGTTGGACGACGTCGGGTGTGGCATGCTATCATCAAATTTGGAATGAACACACGGTCGGACGACTTAGGGCGTGGCATGCCATCATCGCCCTTCGAAAGCATACACAGGGTTAGACGACGTCGAGTGTGGAATGCGGTCATCGCCCTTGGATAGCACACACGGTCAAACGACATCGGGCGTTGCATGCCATCATGGTCGTTAGACTGCACACACGATCAGATGACGTCAGACGCAACATGCTTTCATCGCACTTGGGAAGCATACACGGTCGGACGATTTCTGCTGTAACATGACATCATCGCCCTTTGGCAACACACACGATCGGATGATGTCAAGCATGGCGTGCCTGCATGGCCCTTCGGTAACACACATGCTCGAACGATGTCGGATATGGCATGCCATCATCACCATTGGGCAGCACACACGGTCGAACGACGTTGGGCATACCATGCAATCATCACCCATGGGCACCAAACACGATCGGACCACGTCGGGCATGGCATGCAATCATCTTTCTTAGACAACATATACATATGGACAACATCGGGTGTGGCATGCTATCATCTCCCTTCGACATCATACACAGGGTGAGACGGTGATGAATGTGGCATGCCGTCATCGCCCTTGGATAGAACAGAGGGTCGGACGACATTGGGCGTTGCATGGCATCATCGCCCTTGGACTGCTCACAGGTCCGACGACATCGGGCTTGGCATGCTATCATCTCCCTTGGGCAGCATACACAGTAGGACGACGTCGGGCGTGGCATGCCATCATCTTCGTTGCATAGAACACACGGTCGGATAACATCGGGCATGTCATACTCTCATCGCCTTTGGGAAACACCCACTGTCGGACTTTATATCGTGGCATGCTACATGGCTCTTGGGTAGTACACAAGGACGAACGACTTGCGGCTTGGCATGCCATCATCAATTTTTGACAGCACACAAGTACGGACGACTTCTGACATGGAATGGCATCATCGCCCTTGGACTACACACACAGTCAGACGACGTCAGGCGTGCCATGCCATCATCTCCCTTGGGCAGCACACACAGTCTGACTACATCGGGCGTGGAATGCCATCATGGCCCTTGGACATCATAGACGGTCATACTACGTCGGGAGTTTCATGTAATCGTCCCTTTGGACAACATTCATGGATGAACGACATCGAGTGTGGCATGAAATCATCGCCCTTGGACTTCACATACGGTTTGACGACATCGTGCGTGTCATGCCCATATGACCCTTGGTCTGCACAAACAGTCAAACGAGGTCGGGTGTTACATGCCATTATTAAACATGGGAAGCACACACAGTCGGACGACGTGAAGCGTGGCATGCCATCATCTCCCTTGGATTGAACACACGATCGTACTACGTCAGGAGTGGCATTCCATCATCGCCCTTGGGCAACACACACAGTCGGATGACGTCGTGTGTGGCATGCCATCGTCGTCCATGGGAAGCATACCCGGTTCGGAGACTCGGTGTGGCATGACATCATCGCCCTTAGCAAGATACACTGTTGACGACATCGGCGTTGCCTGTCAAATCTCCTTGCGAATTAAACACCCGATCGAGCGATGTTGTGTGTTAGATTCCATCATCGCCTTGGAAGCATACACAAGGTTGGATGACGTCGGGAGTTGGCATGCAATAATGCCCTTGGAAAACCATTACCGCTCGGCAGAAGTTGGGAATGGCATGGTATCATCTCCTTGACTGACACCGGTCGGAAAACGTTTGGGCAGGCATGCTACATTCCCTAGGGCAGCACACAGGGTGGATGACGTCGGGGTTGTTAAATGACATAATTTCCTTGGGAAATCATACACGGTCGGACTACGGCGGGCCAAGGCTGTTTTTCATCGCCCTATGTCGCCACAAACGCGTTAGGATGAGTCAAGCGGGAATGCCCGCATGACCTTCAGCAACACAAATATAGTGTCGGGTATGGCATGAATCATCTCCATGGGGAGCACACACGAGGTGAAATTGAAATCGGGGCATGACATGCAATGATCACCATGAGTCGCACACCACGGTCGAAACCAGGTTGGGCTTGGCAATGCCATCATCTCCCTTGGAATGAAAAAACGATCAGCCAACATTAAGTGTGGCATCCATCATCGCCCTTGGATGAACACACAATAGACGACATCACCATGAGCGTGGCATGCCATCAGCCCTTGGACAACATACCATGATCGCGAAAACGACATTGTGTGGAATGACTCATCGCCCTTGGACAATATAAACGGTCTACACGTTGGGCAGGGCATGTTATTCGACCTTGAACAAACACGTCGGACAGTGTTTTGTTGTCGCGTGTGGCAATGCGATCATCGCCTCTTTTTGCTGCACACACGGTCGAATGACGTCTGGTGTTAAGATGCTAGAATTGCCCTTGGGCAGCACACAAAAAGTTTGGAATCCTAAGCGTGGATGCTCTATCATCGATAATCGGTAGTCGATTCATACAATTTCCTATCTATTAGTCGCTATTCCACTCGTGTTTTTTGACTAGTCTTTCAATTTTTACTTACATGCGGCATGAAAAATATTAAATTTCTTAGTTTACAGTTCTATTATTCTATATACATAAAAATATAATATTAGTTATCTAGAAAAAAAAACCAAAATAAGGAGACAGCACACCGGTTCGGACGACGTCGGGCGTGGAATGTTATCGTCTTCATGGACAGCACACAATCAGACGATTATGGGCTGGCATGCGCACATGGCCCTCGGTAGCACACCACGGTTAGATGACTCGTCGGGGTGGAGCATGCCATCTCGCTATAGGGCAGCACACCGTGTCGGACGATGTCGAGAGTGACAGTCGTCTTCTCCCTTGGACAACACACTGGTGGGTCGAAGTCATCGTGGCATGCCATCATCGCCATTCAAAAACATACACAATAGGACTATGTCGGGCGTGACATGGAATCATAGTTCTTGGACAGCACACAGGGTCGGATGACATTGGAGTGGAAGGCCATCAACGCCTTTGGACAGATATGGACAGGGTAGGACGACGTCCGGCGTGGCATGCCATCATTGCCCTTGGATTGCAAAGACAGTCGGACTACGTACACGTGACATGCCATCATCACCTTTAGACTTCACACACGGATGGACGACATCGAGCGTGGCATGCCATCATCGCCCTTGTAAAGCAAACACATGTGCGGACATTTGTCTAGGTGTTACTGCCATCAGTGCCATATAGAGAGGGGGGCACAAAACGGTCCGTACACATGGAGCATGGCATGTCATCATCCCTTGGACAACTCTCACGGACGAATGATATCGAGCGTGGCATGACCACATGTCCCTTGAGGAGTACATACAATCGGACAATGCCAGGCGTTTCAAGCCATCATCACACTTGGGCAGCACACACGATCAAACGATGTCGGGCATGGCATGCCATCTCGCCCTTGGACAGCAGACACGATCAGACAACATCGAGCGTGACATGCTATCATCGCCCTTGGACAACACACACGATAGGACAACGTCGGGCGTGACATACCATCATCGCCCTTGGACAGCAGACACGGTCGGACGATGTCGGGAGTGGCATGCGATCATCGCCCTTGCAAAGCATACACGATCGGACGATGTTGGGCGTGGCATGTTATCATAACTCTTGTACAACACACACGATAAGACCACAATTGGAGTGGCATGCCGACACGACCCTTGGGCAGCATATGCGGTCGGACTACGTCAGGCGAGGCATGCCATCATCGCCCTTGGGCAGCACACACGGTCGGAGGACGTCAGATGTTAGATGCGATTATTACCCTTGGATAGAGCACACGGTCCAACTACGTTGAGCGTGGCATGCCATCATCGATCATGGTGTTCGCATTCGTACTAATCTAATATATCTTCTCGATTTTCCCATCGCGTTGTAATAGTCTTTCATTTTTAACTTAATACGGCCCGAAGCATATTACCTTTCTATTTTTACATTTATATTATTCTATATAAATAAAAATATAACAAAATGTTAAAAAAAACTAAACCAAATTAAGTAGTTTACCACGTAGATCTCAAAAAAATATGCAGTATAAAAAAATTGCATCAAACGAATATTCGAGCCCGAAGTTTCAATCATTTGAAGTTCCACCAAATCAAAGATTGAAACTCAAAAAAAGTAGTTGTATCTTTGTAAAATTTCAAACGGTCATAACTTTTTACTCTGATGTCCAATTGAGGCAATTTATTTTCTCAATTGGGTTATTTTTTTGGGATCTACGCGAAAAACTTCCCCGATTATCCAAAAAATATTTTTTAACCCATTCAATTTTGAATTTTCCCCAATTTCGGAGAAAATTGTTATTCTTTATTTCTACGAATCTGGTAAAAATAATTAGATTTTTGAGTTCGAAATACCTTGGTAACACATATGAGAAAGTAAATTTTGATGTTAGATAACGAATTTTATGATAAAAAGCTTTTATCCCGTTTAATTTTATATTTCCCCTAATTTTGCATACACAGTCGCACAATGTAAAACGTCGCATGCTATCATCGCCCTTGGACATCACATACTATCAAACTACGTCGGGAGTGGCATGCCATCATGGCACTTGGGCAGCACACACGGTCGGACGACGTCTGGCGTGGCATGTTACCATCTCCTTTGGAAAGCACACACGGTCGGATGACGTCGGGTGTGGCATGCCATCATCTCCATTAGCACATGCGGTCGGACTATGTCAGGCGTGGCATGCCATCATGGCCCTAGGTCAACACACACGGTCGAACGATGTCTAGCATGGCATGCCATCATCTCTCTTAGACTGCACACATGGAAGGATGATGTCGGGCGTGACATACCACTATCGCCCTAATGTAGCACAAACAGTCAGAAGACGTACGACGTTAGATGTCATCATTGCCCTTGGGCAACACACACAAACAAACAAAGTAGGGCATGGCATCACATCATCGCCATTGGAAAGCATACACGGTTTGACTATGTCGGGCGTGGCATGCCATTATCACCCTTGGACAGCATGGACGGTCATAAGCCGTCAGGAGTTGCATGTCATCATCCATTTGGACAACATTCATGGACGAACGACGTCGAGCGTGGGCATGTATGCATCGCCTCATAAATGACTGCAATAGATTTGATTGACATTGGGCCGTGGCACATTGCCATAAGAGCCTGGGCAACACGCAGAGTCGGACGACGTCGGGTGTTACATGCCATTATTAGACATGGCAAGCACACACGGACGGATGACGTCGAGCGTGGCATGCCATCATCACCCTTGGATAACAAACACGATCGTACTACGTCGGGCGTGGCATGCCATCATCGCCCTTGGTCAGCACACACAGTCGAATGACGTCGGGTATGGCATGCCATCATCGCCATTGGGAAACACACACGATCGGATGGCATCGGTGTGGCATGACATCATCGCCCTTAGACAATATACACTGTCGGACGACATCGGGCGTTGCATGTCATAATCTCCCTCGGAATGAACACACGATCGAACGACGTTGGGTGTTAGATTCCATCATCGCCTTTGGAAAGCATACACAGGTTGGATGACGTCGGGAGTGGCATTCCATAATTTCCCTTGGAAAACATACACGGTCGGACGACGTTGGGACTGTCATGTTATCATCTTTCTTGGACTGCACACACGGTCGGACAATGTTGGGCATGACATGCTATCATTTCCCTAGGGCAGAACACAGGGGCGGATGACGTCGGGTGTTAAATGCCATAATTGCCCTTGGAAATCATACACGGTCAGACTACGGTGGGCAAGGAATGTTTTCATCGCCCTATGTCAGCATTAACGGTCGGATGACGTCAAGCGTGGCATGCCCGCATGAACCTTCAGCAACACACATAACATGATGTCGGGTATGGCATGACATCATCGCCATTGGGCAGAACACACGGTCGAATGACATCGGGCATGACATGCAATGATCACCCATGAGTAGCACACACGGTCGGACCAGGTCGGGCTTGGAATGCCATCATCGCCCTTGGAATGAACACACGATCAGCCAACATTAAGCGTGGCATGTCATCATCGCCCTTGGAATAAACACACAATCAGACGACATTGAGTGTGGCATGCCATCATCGCCCTTGGACAGCATACACATGATCGGACAACGTCATGTGTGGCATTCCTTCATCGCCCTTGGACAGTATAAATGGTCATACAACGTTGGGCATGGCATTTCATCATCGACCATTGACTTCAAACACGGTCGGACGATGTCGCGTGTGGCAATGCGATCATCGCCTTTTTGCTGCACACACGGTCGAATGACGTCTGGCGTAAGATGCTGTTCATTGCCCTGGGAAGCACTCCAGTTGGAATACCCTCTAGCGTGGCATGCCATCATCGATCATGGGTAGTGCGCATTTTATACTATTTTACTATATCTTCTCGATTTTTTCCCCATCGTGTTGTTGTAGTCTTTTATTTTAACTTAATGCTGCATGACCATATTCCATTTCTAGTTTACATTTATTTATTCTTAATACATAAAAATTAACATTATTTTTTTTTAAAAATAACAAATTAAGGAGACATCACCCACGGTCAGACGATTCGGGTGTTAGCTGTTATCATCTTCCATGACAGCACACCAATTAACATTCGGGAGTGGCATTCTCAACATGGCCCGTAAGTTAGCACACACATACGGTTGGATACGTTGGGGTGGCATGCCATCACCTATAGGGGCAGAAACACGGGGTCGGACGATGTCGAGTGTGACAAGTCATCTTTGCCCTTGGAAAACACACAAGTGAGTCGACGTCAGTCGTGGCATGCCATCATCACCCTTCAAAAACATACACAATAGGACACTGTCCGGCGTGGCATGCAATCATCGCCCTTGGACAACATATACGCTCGGACAATTTCGGTTATAACATGGTATCATCGCCCTTGGACTGCACAGACAGTCGGACTACGTACACCTGACATGCCATCATCACCTTTGGACTTCACACACGGAAGAACGACGTCGAGCGTGGCATGACATCATCGCCCTTGTACAATACACATGGTCGGACGATGTCGAGCGTGACATGCCATCATTGCCCATGGAGAGCACAAACGGTCGTACCACGTCGAGCATGGCATGTCATCATCCCTTGGACAACTCACACGGACGAATGATATCGAGCGTGGCATGCTCACATAGCCCTTGAGGAGTACATACAGTCGGACAACGCCAGGAATTTCAAGCCATCTTCACACTTGGGCAGCACACACGATCAAACGATGTTGGGCATGGCATGCCATCTCTCCCTTGGACAGTAGACATGATCAGACAACATCGAGCGTGGCATGCTATCATCGCCCTTGGAAAACACACATGATAGGACTACATCTGGCGTGACATACCATCATCGCCCTTGGACAGCAGACACGGTCAGATGATGTCAAGAGTGGCATGCCATCATCGCCCTTGCAAAGCAAACACGATCAAACGACGTTAGGCGTGGCATGTTATCATCACCCTTGTACAGCACACACGATCAGACCACACATGGAGTGGCATGCCGACATTGCCCTTGGGCAGGCACATGCTCGCGTACAGCGTCGGCGAGGTATGCCCACATCATCGCCCTTTTGCATCACACAACGGTCGGAGGACTTCAGGTGTTAGATGCCATTACTACCTTACTACCCTTGGACAGAGCACCGTCCCAACTACGTTGAGTGTGGCATGCCATCATCGATCATGGTGTTCGCATGCGTACTATCTATATATCTTCTCACTTTTCCATCGCGCTGTAATAGTCTTTTCTTTTTAACATTAATATACGGCACGTAAGCTATACCATTTCCTAGTTTTATACATTTATCTTATTCTTATAAATAAAATATAACAAAATTTGAAAAAAAACAAACCACATTAAGTAGTTTACCACGTGATCTTCTCAAAAATAATCCGTAGAAAAAAATTGGCATCAACGGATATTCGAAGCCCAAAGTTTCAATCATTATTTGAAGTTCCACCAAATCAAAGAGTGAAAACAAAATCAAAAAAAAAAGTATTGTGATATTTGTAAAATTTCAAACGGTCATAACATTTTACTCTGATGTCCAATTGAGGCAATTTATTTCCTCAATTGGGTTATTCTGTTGGAGTTTTATATGAAAAAAAAAACAAAACACTTTAGGAGGTGGCGGTTTAGACGAGCCGATTTTCCGAAAAATATCTTTTAACCCATTCAATTTTGAATTTTCCCCAATTTCGGAGAAAATTGTTATTCTTTATTTCTATGAATCTAGTAAAAGAAATAGATTTTTGAGTTGAATCCTTGGTACACATAGGAGAAGTAAATTTTAATGGTTAGAAACGTCGCATTGCCATCATCACCCTTGGACGCAACCACGAGCGAACACGTCGTGATGGCATGCTGCATGGCACGAGGGCAGACACACGGGCGGAGACGTCTGGCGTGGCATATACCATCGCCGGTGGACAGCACCATCGTCGGATGAGAACGTCGGTGTGGCATTCCATAAATATCCATTAGCACATGCGGTCGACTAATGTCGGTGTGGGTGGGCGTGGCATGCCATCATGGCCGTAGGTCAACACACACGGTCGAACGATGTCGAGCGTGGCATGCCATCATCTCCCTTAGACTGCACACATGAAAGGATGACGTCGGGCATGGCATTCCATTATCGCCCTTATGTAGCACACACGGTCAGAAGACATACGGCGTTAGATACCAACATTGCCCTTGGGAAACACATACAAACAAACAATGTAGGGCTGCATCCGATCTCTGCCATTGAACGGCATACAACCGATTTGTACTATTCAGGCTGGCATGCCATCATCTCCCTTGGACAGCATGGACGGTCATATGCCGTCGGGATTTGCATGTCATCATCCATTTGGATAACATTCATGGACGAACGACGTTGAGCGTGGCATGTCATCATCGCCCTAAGACTGTACATACGGTTTGATGACATTGGGCGTGGCATGCCCATATGACCCTTGGACAACACATAGAGTCGGACAACGTTGGGTGTTACATGCCATTATTAAACATGGGAAGCACACACGGTCGGACGACGTCGAGTGTGGCATGCCATCATCACCCTTGGATAGCACACACTATCGGACTACGTCGGGAGTTGCATGTCATCATCGCCCTTGGGCAGCACACACAGTCGGATGACGTCAGGTGTGGCATGCCATCATCGCCATTGTGAAGCACACATGGTCGGACGACATCGGTATGGCATGACATTATCGCCCTTAGACAATATACACTGTCAGACGACATCGGCCGTTTCATGTCATAATCTCCCTTGGAATAAACACCGCAACGATCGATGACGTTGGCGTTATGTGTATTCCCTCCAAACCGCCTTTGAAGCATACACAGGGTTGGATGACGTCGGGAGTGGCATGCCAAACATTTCCCTTGGAAAACAAACACGGTCGGACGACGTTGGGAGTGGCATGTTATCATCTCCTTTGGACTGCAACACACGTCCGGGGAGCTTCTTGGTTTAAGCGGAGGAGGGAGTGCCCTTTGTCCGCGTCTTTTCTTCCTCGGTCGCATTTCCCCTAGGGAGACCACATGGGTCATGATGTCGAGTGTTAAATTCTATAATTGCCCTTAGATATCATACACGGTCGGACTACGTCGGGTAAGGCATGTTATCATCGCCCTATGTTAGAGCACACGGTCGGATGACGCCAAACGTGGCATGACCGCATGGCCTTTCGACAACATCAATAACATGATGTCGGGTATGGCATGTAATCATCTCCATTAGGAAGCACACACAGTCGAACGACATCGGGCATGACATGCCATAATCACCCATGGGTAACACACAAGGACAAACTAGGTCTGGGGTGGAATGCAATCATATCCCTTGGAATAAACACATGATCAAACGACATAAAGCGTGGCATGCCATCATCGCCCTTGGAATGAACACACGATCAGACGACATTGAGCGTGGCATGCCATCATCGCCTTTGGACAACATACACATGATCAGACGATATCATGCGTGCCATGCCTTCATCTCCCTTGGACAGCATACACGGTCATGAGGTATTTCATGGCATGTTATCATCGACCTTTTACTGCAAACACGGTCTGACGATGTCGCGCGTGGCAATGTGATCATCGCCCTTTTGCAGCACACACGGTAGGATGACGTCTGGGGTTAGATGCTATCATTGCCCTTGGGAAGCACACACGGTCGACTACACGAGTGTGGAATGCCATCATCGATCATGGTAGTCGGCCATCGTACTAATCTAACTATATCTTCTTGATATTCCCACTCCATCGTGTTGTACTATCCCTTTCACATTTTAACTTAATCTGGCACGAATCCTTATTCCTTTCTAGTTTTACATTTTTATTATTCTGTATACATAAAAATATAATAATTTTTTTTGAAAAAAAACCAAACAAAATTAAGGAGACAGCACATACGGTAGAACGACGTCGGGCGTGGCATGCCATCATCGCCTTTGGAAACACACACGGACGAACGACGTCGTTACATACATGCCGTCACGCCCTTGGGCAGCACATACGGTCGGACGATGTCGGTGTGGAATGCCATCATCGCCCTTGGAAAGCATACACGGTCATATGACGTCGGCCATAACATGTTATCATCGCCCTTGGACTGCACACACGGTCGGACGACATAGATTTGGGACATGCTATCATCACATTTGGACTTCAAACACAGAGGGACGACGACGAGCGTGGCATGCTATTATCGCCCTTGTACAGCACACACGGTCTAACGATGTCGAGCGTGGCATACGATCATCGCCCTTGGACAACACAGAAGGTCGTACCACATCGAGCATGGCATATCATCATCCCTTTGGACAACACACACGGAGGAAAAACGTCAAGCGTGGAATGCCCACATGGCCCTTGGTCAGCACACACAGTTGGACAACATTGGGTGTTTCACACCATCATCGCTCTTGGGAAGTACACACGGTCGGACGATGTCTTGCGTGGCATGCCATCTCGACCTTGGAAAACAGACACGATCAAACAACGTCGATCTTGGCATGCCATCATTACTTTTGGACACCTATACACAGTCGAACGATGTCGAGCGTGGCATGTTATCATCGCCCTTGGATTGCACACACGGTCGGTCGAAGTTGGGCATGGCAATGCTATCATCGCCTTTGGTCAACGCATAGGTACGAATGATATAGATTGTGTCATGTTGGCATGGCCCTTGGGCTGCACAAATAGTTCGACGACACCGGGAGTGGAATGCCCACGTGGCCCTTGGGAAGCACAGTCAACATACCATCATCGCACTTGGGAACCACAGATGGTCGAATGACTCGGCTTGCATGCCTCATCTCCTTTGCCAGAGCCCCATTGGTCGGGATGACACAAGCGTGTCTCATTACGTAACAGGGGGATCGTCGTGGAAGCACAACAGTCTGACGACATCGTAGCATCCTGCAATCATTTCCCTTGGGTTTCACACCGGTCGGACTACGTTGGTAGGGAATGGCCCATCACCACACCCTTTGACAAACCCAGACAACGTACTATGTTGAGAGTGGCATGTCATAATCCCTTTGGACAATACATACAGACGTGCGACATAGAGTGTGGCATGCCATCATCGCCCTTGGTCTGAACATAAGATTGGACGATATAGGGTGTGGCATGCCATCATCGCCCTTTGACAGAATACACAGGATCGTAAGACGTCAGGTGTTGCATGCCATCATTTCCCTTGGAAAACACCATTCAGACGATGTTGACCGTGGCATGCCATCATCCAGCTTCGAAAGCATACATTATCAGACGACATCAAGTGTGGAATGTTATCATCGCCCTTAGATAACACACACGATAGGAAACGTAGGGTATGGCATGCCTACATGGACCTTGGTAGCACACATTGTCGGATGACGCTGGATGTGGCATGCAATTATCTCTCTTTTGTGACACACAGATGACATGTGGCATAACATGTCATCATCGCCCTTGGGAAATACACACGGTCGGACGACGTCGGGAGTTGCATGCCATAATCTCCCATGGATAGCATACATGGTCAGAAAATGTCGGACATGGCATGTCATCTTCGCCCTTAGAGAGAATACACGGTTCGACTACGTCGGGCGTAGCATTCAAACATAGCCCTTGGACAGTACACACGGGCGGACGACGTCGGACGTGGCTGCCAATATCGCCCTTGGAAAACCCAGACGGTCGGACTACGTCGGGAGTGGCATGCCATCATCCCTTTGGAAAACATAGATAGATGAACAACGTCAAACGTGGCATGCCATCATCGCCCTAGGATTGCACATACGGTTGGAAGACATTGGGCGTGGCATGCCCACATGGACTTTAGGCAGCACACACAGTCGAATGACATCAGGCGTTACATGCCATCATCGCACTTGGGTAGCATACACGGTCGAACTACGTCGGGCATGGAATTCCATCTCACCCTTGGATAGCACACACAGTCAGACGACGTCAAGCGTGGCATTCCATCATCGCCATTTGACAACACACACGACCGGACTACGTCAGGAGTGGCATGCCATCATCACCCGTGGGCAGCACACACAGTCGGATGACGTCGGGCGTGGTATGCCATCATCTCCATTAGCACATGCGGTCGAACAACATTGGGAGACACAAGACATCTTCGCCTTTGGGTATCACACATGTTGGGACGACGTCGGGCGGGGCATGCCATCATCTCCCTTCGACAACATCCACGGTCGGACTATGTCAGGCGTGGCATGCCATTATGTCCCTAGGTCAACACACACGGTCGAACGATGTCGAGCGTGGCATTCCATCATCGCCCTTAGACTGCACAGATGGATGGATGACGTCGGGCGTGGCATTCCATTATAGCCCTTATGTAGCACACATGGTCAGAAGATGTACGGCGTTAGATGCCATCATTGCCCTTGGGCAGCACACACAAATAGACGATGTAGGTCATGGAATCACATTATCATCATTTGAAAGCATACACGGTTGGACGATGTCGGACGTGGCATGCCATCATCTTTCTTGGAAAGCATACACGGGCAGACGACGTCGGGTGTGCCATTCTCGCATGGCACTTGGGCAAAACACCAGTCAATCGACGTCGGGCATGGCATGCCATCATCTCCTTTGGACAGCACAGACGGTCGGACGACGTTGACATGTCATGCCATCATCTCCTTTGTACTGCACACAAGGACGGACAACGTCAGGCGTGGCATGCCATCATCACCCTTCTGCAGCACAAACTGTCTGACGACAGCGGGCATTAGATGCCATCATTTCGATTGGGCACCTCATACGCTCGGACAATGTCAGACAAAGCATGTCATCTCGCCCATGGACAACACACAGGGTCGGACGACGTCGAGCATGGAATTCCGTCATCGGCCTCGAACTGCACACGGTCAGACGATGTCGGGCATGGCATGCTATTATCGCTCTTGGGAAGCATACAAGATCAGACGACGTCGGGCTTGGCATTCCATCATCTCCCTTGCATTGAACAAACTGTCGGATGACGCCGGGCGTGCAATGCCATCATCGCCTTTGGGAAATACACAAGGTCGGACTACATCAGCGTATCATGCATCATTGCTCTTAGGTAGCACACATGGTCGGATGACGTCGGATTTGGCGTGGCCAATTACCAATTTATGGGGACAGCCACACAAGGCCGGAACAACCTCGGTGCATGGAATACCACACATCGTCCTTGACTCACACAAAACGTTTAAGCCGAATCGTGGTGTACCATTATATCATCGCCGCCCTTGAGCGGCACCCAAGTTCGGCGACGTCGGGCGTTATAGGTCATCATTTCCCTTGGCACACACAGACAATGAACTTACAAATCGTGCGTTCATGCCAACACAATCACCCTTGAGAGGACAACAGGAGGTCGTTCCGACTCTGAAGTGGCATAGTGGTCATGGCGGATCCCTTTTGACAAACATTCATGATGAACGAACGTCGAGCGGGCTGCCATCATACCCGGTGCACCAAACTGTCCAGGACAGGCAGGCATTAGATGCCATCATTTCCCATGGGCACCACACACGGTCGGACAACGTCGAACGTAGCATGTCATGTTGCCGTTGGACAACACAAATGGTCGTATTATGTCGAGCGTGGCATGCTATCATTGCCCTTTAACAGCACACACGATCAGACGACTCTAGTCGTGGCATGCCAACATGGCCTTAGACAGCACACACAGTCGAACGACGTCGAGTATGGCATGCAATCTTCTTCTCTGGATAGAACACACAGTTAGACTACGCAGGCGTGGCATGTCGTCATCACCCTTGGGTAGCACAATTGGTCGGAGGACGCAGCAGGCAATGTCATGGGTGATCATTTTCTGCTACCATCTTCCACAATTGACGACGATGGTCCCCGTGAATGTTATCATTGGTCCTTGACCACCATACACGATAGTACCCACTTGGCGTGGTCATGACGCGCATAGGCCCTTAGAGCACCCATGGGGCTTACACAAACTTTGGGCGTGGCATGCATCATCGCCTTTGTCATTCACACACGGTCGGACAATGTTGGGCGCGACATGCCATCATCACCCTTGGGCAGAAAACACGATCGGAGCACGTCGGGCATGGCATGCAATCATTGCCCTTGAAAAGCATATACAGTTGGACAACGTCGGGTGTGGCATGCTATATCGCATTTGGAACGAACACACGGTCGGACGACTTAGGGCGTGACATGCCATCATGGCCCTTGGACTGCACACACGTTCAGACGACATCAGACGTGGCATGAAATAATCACCCATGGGTAGCACACACGGTCGGACCAGGTAGAGCGTGGAATGCCATCATTGCCCTTGGACTGCACACACGGTTTGATGACATCAAGCAAGGCATGATATCATCGCCCTTGTGCAACGTACATGGTCGGATGACGTCTAGTGTGACATGCCATCATCGCCTTTTGGCAACACACACGATCGGATAATGTCAAGCGTGGCATGCCCCCATTGCCCTTCGGCAACACACACGCTCGCACGATGTCCTGTATGGAATGCCATCATCGCCATTGGGCAGAACACACCATCGAACGACGTCGGTCATGACATTCAATCATCACCCAAGGGCACCAAACACGATCGGACCACGTCGGACGTGGCATGCAATCATCCCCCTTAGACAACATATACAGTTGGACAACATCGGGTGTTGCATGTTATCATTTCCCTTCGACATATTACACACAGGGTGAGACACTGATGGGTGTGGCATGCCGTCATCGCCATTGGATAACATAGAGGGTCGGACGACATCGGGCGTTGCATGCCGTCATCACCCTTGTACTGCTCACACGATCGGACGACGTCGGGCGTGGCATGCTATCAATGCCCTTGGGAAGCATACACGGTCGAACAACATCGGGTGTGGCATGCCATCATCTTTGTTGCATAGAACACACGGTCGGATAACGTCGGGCGTGACATGCCATCATCGCCCGGAGGAAACACCCACGGTTGAACTTTACAACGTTGCATGCCACATGGCTCTTGGATAGCACACACGGTCGGATGATGTTGGGCTTGGCATGCCATCATCAATTTTTGACAATCACACCAGTAACGGAGACCTTCCGACAGAGAATGCCATCAATCGCCCTTGACCCACAACGTTAGACGACGTCGGGCGTGCCATGACAT
The DNA here is from genome assembly GCA_027704765.1 of Solanum habrochaites. Taxonomy (NCBI): domain Eukaryota; kingdom Viridiplantae; phylum Streptophyta; class Magnoliopsida; order Solanales; family Solanaceae; genus Solanum; species Solanum habrochaites. The sequence continues at coordinate 80,166 of JAKWJA010000975.1, read as the reverse complement.
CATCACCCTTGGGCAGCACACACGGTCAAACTACATCGGGCGTGGCATGCCATTATCGCCCTTGGACATCATAGACGGTCGTATGACGTCGGGAGTTGCATGCCATCATCCCTTTGGACAACATTCATGGATGAACAACGTCTAGTGTGGCATGCCATCATCTCCCTTGGACTTCACATAAGGTTTGGATACCTTGGGCCATGCTCCCATATGAACCCTTGCGGCAACACACAGTTCATCGATTTGACTTGGCAAACATGTCGGACGATGTCACGTGGTGGTAATGCGATCAATCGGCCTTTTTGCGCACACCACGATCCCGCATGACTTTTGGCTTTAGATGCTATCCATTGCCCTTGGGCAGCCTCCAGTTGGAATACCTCTAGTGGTGGCATGCCTCTCGATCATGGGTAATCGTCATTCGTACTATTCTACTATATCTTTCTCAATTTTCCATATCGTGTTTACTATCTTTCATTTTTACTTAATGCGTTCGGCATGAACCATATTAACATTTCCATTTTACATTTATATTATTCTATTACATATAAATATAATATAATTTTTTTAAAAACAAATAAAAAAAATTAAGGAGAAAGCACACACGGTCGAACGACGTCGAGCGTGGCATGCCATCATCGCCTTTGGACAACACACAAGGATGAACGACGTCGGCTCTTGCATCACATCACGCCCTTGGACAGCACATACGGTCGGACGACGTCTGTGTGGCATGCTATCATCACCGTTTGAAAGCATACACGGTTGTATGACATCGGGCGTGGCATGTTATCATCTCCCTTGGAGATCATACACGATCAGACGACGTTGGGCGTGGAATGCCATCATCGCTCTTGGGAACCACACATGATCCGACTTCGTCGGGCGTGGCATGTTATCATGGCCATTAAGCGGCACACACGGTTAAACGACGTCAGGCGTAGTATGTGATCATTGGCCTTGGACAGCTCACACGGTCGGATAGTGTCGAGCATGGGATGTCATCTTTGCACTTGGATCACATACACGGTCGGACTAAGTCGGGTGTAGCATGCCCGTGTCCAGCACACCGTCAGATGACGTCGAGCATGGCATGTCATCATCTTCCTTGGGAAGCACACACGATCGGACTATGTCGGGCCTTGTATGCCATCATTGCCCTTGGACTGCATATGCGGTTGGACGACATCGGGCGTGGCATGTCCACATATCCCTTTGGCAGCACACACGATCGGACGACGTCAGGCGTGGTATTCCATCATTGCTCTTGGAAAGCACACACGGTCAGACACGTCAGGCATCACATGCCATACACGCCTTTGGAATACACACAGGGATGAACAATATCAGGAGTGGTATGTTATCATCGGTTCAGGGCAGCACACATGGTCGGATTATGTCGGGCGTAGCTTGTTATCATCGCCCTTGGACTACACTCACGTTCGATCGAAGTTGGGCATGGCAATGCTATCATCGCCCTTGGTCAGCACATACGGAATAACGACATCGAGTGTGTCATGCCGGCATGGCCCTTGGCTGCACAAACAGTTGGACGACATCGGGAGTGGCATGCCCACGTGGCCCTTGGACAACATATCCAATAGGATGATATCGGGCGTAACATGCCATCATCGCACGTGGGAAGCACACACGGTCGGATGACGTCGGGCTTGGCATGCCATCATCGCCTTTGGACAGCACACATAGTCTGACGAAATCGAGCGTGCCATGGAATCATCGTACTTGAGAAGCACACACGGTCGGATGACATAGGGCGTGGCATGACATCATTGCCCTTGGGTTGCACACACGGTCGGACTACGTCGGGAGTGGAATGCCATCACCACCCTTTCACAGCACTAACGGTCGTACAATGTCGGGTGTGTCATGTAATAATCCCTTTGCAAAAAACATACAGACGTGCGACGTAGAGTGTGGAATGCCATCATCGCCCTTGGTCTGCATATACGATTGGACGATATCGAGTGTGGCATGCCGTGATCGCCCTTCGACAGCATACACAAGGTCGCAAGACGTCGGGCGTTGCATGCCATCATTACCTTTGGAAAACACCATTCGGACGACGTTCACCGTGGCATGCCATCATCTCCCTTGGAAAGCATACCTTAGCCAACGGACATCGGTGGTGGCATGTTATCTATCGCCCTTGGGACAACACACTGCGATCGTACCACTGGATGAGCTTGGCATGCCCTCATGGCCCTTGGGAGCACAGCATGGTCGATGATGCTTGTAGTTGGGTGGCAGGGATCCGCTTCAATCGGGGGGGGTGCCTTTGGCGACAAGGGGCGACAGGTAGAGTGACGTCGGGGGGCATGGAATGCAGGGGATATTACACTCAGTTTGCCAATGGTGTGAAAGAAGGCTTGACGATGAGGGATGCGGGACGGTAGGCGGGGTGGCTATAGGGTGGAATGGTTGGCGGGAGGATGCACAAAGGAGAGTATAATACGGAGAAAGGTGAATCACGAAAGGGAGCCGCATAGTTAGAGTGTTATAGTGGAATGGGACGGGCAAGGGGGTGGCGATGAGACGAAGAACCGGTGCTAGACGGTGACACAAAGGTGATGGTGATGCTTACAGGGGGAACGTTGGGGCGAAACCCTTTGAATCATGAAGTATACTGGATCGGGTGTTAAAGCAATGCTAGACAGAATCGGGGGAAAGGAAAAGGGAGGAGAACGGCTGTCAAAAGAAAAGAAGGAACGAATTTAAACACATAAAGTGAGCGCGGTGTAGGCAAAACAATAACAGGCAAACAGGAGGGAAAGGGGGTAGTGACGACGTCGGACGTGGCATGGCCAAGGTAGGTCGGCGCCGGGCGTGTGGGGGGAGAAATACTCTCACATAGTGCGGTGGCGAGGTCACTAGCACGTCGGTGTGAGGGGGGTGGCGAATTTGTGCATCAGTCAAAAAAGGAGGCCATTAAAATAGAAACGCTACACAGAGCACGAGCGTCGAACGTTGCATGCCATCATCGCCCTAAAGGACTGCACATACTGTTTGGAAAAGACATCGGGCGTTGCAATGCCCGGTAACGTGACCAAAATTTAAAATGGCAAGCACACAATAGAAAAAAAGGACCAGGTCGTGACTTGGGAGGAACGACATCCAAGGAAGCGGGTTAATGCCGTTCGAAAAAAATCAAAAAAAAAGGGACAATCGGGTGATAATATGGTCAGGGGGACAATGCCGAGGTCGGAAGGGACTATGCGGTAGTGCGATGAAAGAGGAGGTGGCAGTTGGACGCCATAGCTCGTCCTTAAGTTGGGAATGTTGCACAGCTACATGATCAAAGTGGGAAAGGAAAAAGGAAAACGGCAGTCAAGAAAGTGAGATTGTCAATTAACACCATCATCGCAACAAAGACTGGAACAGGGGGAAACACACCCGGATCAGGGACTACGTCATATCGTGTCAGTGCACATGGTAAAAAAATACAAAGGGCGTGCGGGGGAACCTTGGTAGAGCGAACGGAAGACGGGAAGAGATCTACATAAGATCGTTCAAGAACGTAGTATGCCATCGGAGTAACGGGCCACAAAGATTGTTAAAGAACACCATACACGGGGTCGAGGGGGGGGGAAGAAAAACGGGGGGCACGAGGGGGGGGAAAAAGTACGCCCATATAAAATGCCGACTCGAGGGTCAAGAGGGACGCAAGTCCTGTAAAGGTGAAGGAGATGAAGCATCACAAGAGGAGATGACGTGAGGGATCAGTAGCGTACGAAAGTGGGTTCGTGTGGGGTCTGGGTGGAGTGTGCGGAGGGGTGTGGCCTGTTGGAAAAATGGTGTCCCACTGTGAAATGTGGGGGGGGCATGCAGGGAGGGCTGTGAAAACGGTGGTCTGGGAAACTGGACGCGGTCATGGGGTCATTGAGAAGGAGAGAAGGGAAGGGAAGAAAGTGAAGTGTGTCACAAATGCCAAAGTGCGAGTGTGAAGGGTGACCACTTGTGGTAAAAGACATAATAAGAATTCCAGCGACACTGATACAAATCGAGCATCGGTGAGCTGGATGGGCAGTGGGTGGGGGGGCCATCAGAATCACGCGGGGGGATAGTTGGGTGTGTGGTGACAATAAACAGTTGCACGATCAAAGGGGTAGTGAGAAGTTGGTCAAGGGGCGTGGTCGGAGGTGTATATTCGAGTTAGCCCATTAATAGTGACGAAAAAACGAGGCACAGGTGAACACGATCGGTTGGGGGGTGGGGGGGGGGGGGTCAGGACATGGCGGGGTGTGGTAGCGGTGAGGGGGGGGTAAACAGATGGGGGAGGTGTAGTCCTCTTGTAGATTTGGTGTGCGGTCGGTGAAAAGGAAGAGGGAAGAGCAAGCACGCATGTAGCAAACTGTACAGGATTAGTGGGTATATGAAAGTGCTTGGAAGGATATTTTGGAAAATACGGTATCGGTGCGCATGTTGGTACAAACACAAGGATAGAAAAATACGCAGGGCCTCACTATCTGGTTCTCTACATACAAAAAGTTGTGGCAAGATGGATAACACTCGCTGGGCCAAAAAGGTGTGTGTTGGGCAAATCCGCACGAGCGTGAGTTGGTGCGGCGACGTCGTAGAGTGCATATGAGTGGGAATACGAGTCATATCCCGTGTGGGCTGGGGGATGGTCTGAAAAACAACGGAGGCGGTGCGGGAAGGACAGGACTATAAAGAGTAGGTAAGCTGCCATAGTCGGGAATCTGCCTATTGGTGTGTAAAGGCCCACGTCAGTAAGAAAGGAGAGGACGGGACTTGTCGGGCGTGAAAATAGGTGAAACAGATGACACAACACATGATACGCACTTGGAGTAAAAAAAATGCCGGACAGGGTTAGGGGCAGAAGCAAATGCGAATAACATGACTTCGCACTGGGCATGCCACTCATGGGCCCATATGAAAGCACACACGTCGGGAAGGAGGGAAGGGGACACGACTCGTCGAGAATCGAGGATGAAGGGCGAGTTAGCCTGATCAGTGTCCCCCTTTTTACAAAAAACGTGACAAGTGTTGAGGGTCCAAAATATCGTGGGGTCTTCGAGTAAGAAGGTGAGTGTATCATTAAGGTTCCCGCGAAATTGGGATGGTGAGAACGTGGGGAGGAGGTAAAACGTGTGGCGTGGGGGTACGAATAGAGGTCGTAGCGGTGGGATACACACATAGCCCAATATATCGCCTGTGTGAGGGTATGCACAGCAAAATCGTACGGGGATCTGACGGGGGTCTGCAAAAGGAATCTTGGGTGACATAATTCGCATCGAGGAAATCCTATGCTAAGGAGGGGTACTCGCGACGAATGCATGGGGGTAAGGTTCATTCAGGGAAACAATTGGGGAAATTGAGGTCGAGTGATATACAACATGGGATTTCTGGTATACGTGTAAGCTCTCATGGGACAGAGACACTAAGTGGGGTCTGAGTCGTCAATGCGTAAGGTACGCAGAGAGGGCCGTTGTGTCATGTTACACTCGAAGAGGAAACTCGGAGAGTGACGCGCTTGTGTGTCGATAAACATACGAACATGGATGAGTTGTAGGTAAGAAACTGGGGGCGGTGCAAAGGTTGTGGCGGGGTTAAAGTGGACTGGGAGGGTGGGCCTGTGCAGGGGGGTAAGTAGTCAAGTGTGTTAGTGAATATATTAATGGGGAGGGGGCGTGCAGGATATTACAGGCTCAGCAACGTTGAAACATGAGAAACCGACGATGACATCATCTCCCTTTTAGCTGCCTCACACATGCCGGAGGACGACGTCGGGTATGAGCTAACGCTATCGGCTCTTATGCAGCTCACTAGGGGGTGGAAGGACCGGTATGACGATGTCGGGCATTAGATGCCATTATTACCCTTGGGAAGCGTGCATGGTCAGACTACGTTGGGTGTAGCATTCCATCATCGATAATTGTTGTCGCATTCGTACTAATATAATATATCTTCTTGATTTTTCCATGGTGTTGTACTAGTCTTTCATTTTTAACTTAAAAGGGTCACGAACCATCTTACTTTCCTTTATTTTAAATATATATTCTAATATTATAGATAATATATATATAATAGATATAATATCTATAAAAAAATAAAAACAATCAGGAATACCACAAACACGGTCGGACGACGTCGGGTGTGGCATGTTATCGTCGCCCTTGGATAGCACACACAAACAGAAGATGTAGGGCGTGGCATGCCCACATGGCCGTTAGGTAGCACACACAGTCGGATGACGTCGAGGATGTCATACCATCATCGCCATAGGGCAGCACACGCGGTCGGACTATTTCGAGCCTGACATGTCGTCTTCTCCCTTGGACAACACACACGGTGGGATGACGTCAGTCGTGGCATGCCATCATCTCCCTTAAAAAACATACACAATAGGAATATGACGGGCGTGGCATGGAATCATAATTCTTGGACATCACACAAGGTCGGACGACATCTGGAGTGGAAGGCCATCAATGCCCTTGGACAGAATAGACAGGGTAGGACGACGTCGAGCGTGGCATGCCATCATCGCCCTTGGAGAGTTTATATGCTCGGACGATGTTGGTCGTAACATGGTATCAACTCCCTTGGACTGCACAGACAGTCGGACTACATAGACGTGACATGCCATCATCACTTTTGGACTTCACACACAGACGGACGACGTCGAGCGTGGCATGCCATCATCTCGCTGGTACAGCACACATGGTCAGACGATGTCGAGCGTGTCATGCCATTATTGCCCTTGGAGAGCACAGACGGTCGTAACACGTCGAGCATGGCATGTCATCATCCCTTGGACAACTCACACGGACGAATGATATTGAGCATGGCATGCTCACATGGCCATTAAGGAGTACATACAGTCTAACAACGCCGGGCGTTTCAAGCCATCATCACACTTGGGCAACACACACAGTCAATCGATGTTGGGAATGACATGCCATCTCGCCCTTGGACAGCAGACACGATCAGACAACATCGAGCGTGGCATGCTATCATCACCCTTGGACAACACACAGGATAGGACAACGTTGGGCCATGACATACATCATCGCCATTGGAAAGCAGACACGATCAGATGATGTCGGGAGTTGCATTCCATCGTCTCCCTTGGAAAGCATACACGATCGGACGACGTTGGGCGTGGAATGTTATCATCACCCTTGTAAAGCACACACGATCGGACCACATATGGAGTGGCATGCCGACATGGCCCTTGGGCAGCACACTCGGTCAGACTACGTCGGGCTAGGCATACGATCATCGCCCTTGGGCAGCGCACACGGTCGGAGGATGTCAAGTCTTAGATGCCATAATTGCCCTTGTACAGAGCACACGGTCCAACTACGTCGAGCGTGTCATGCCAGCATCAATCATGGTTGTCGCATTCGACCTAATCTAACTATCTTCTCTCTTTCTCATTTTCCCATCGCCTTGTAATAGTCTTTCATTTTAACGTTATACGGCAACTAAGCATATTACCCCTTTTAGTTTTACATTTATATTATTCTATATAAATAAAAATAACAAAATGTTAAAAAAAATAAAACCAATAGTTTACCACGAGATCTCAAAAATATGCAGTACTAAAAAATTGTGTCAAATGGATATTCGAGCCCAAAGTTTCAATCATTTGAAGTTCCACCAAATCAAAGATTTAAACTCAAAATAAGTAGTTGTATATTGTAAAATTTCAAACGGTCATAACTTTTGACTCGGATGTCTAATTGAGTCAATTTATTTTCTCAATTGGGTTATTTTTTTGGGATCTACGCGAACAAACTACCTTAAGGCGGTTTAGACGAGACGATTTTGCAAAAAATATCTTTTAACCCATTCAATTTTAAATTTCCCCAAATTTTGGAGAAAATTGTTTTTCTTTATTGCTACGAATCTTGTCAAAAGACTTAGATTTTTTTTGAGTTTCAAATGCCTGGTAAACACTATGAAAAAGTAATTTTAGTGTTAGATATGAATTTTATGATAATTGTTTTATCCATCCCGTCAATTTCATTTCCCCTAATTTTGCATACACAGTCGCACGACGTAGTGCGTCCCATGCAATCATCGCCCTTCGACAACACACACGATCGAATTACATCGGGAGTGGCATGACATCATGGAACTTGGGCAGCACACACGGTCGTAAGACGTCTGGCGTGGCATGTTACCATCGCCCTTGGACAACACACATGGTTGGATGACATCGAGCTTGGCATGCCATCATCTCCATTAGCACATGAGGTCGGACTATGTCGGGCGTGGCATGCCATCATGTCCCTAGGTCAACACACACGGTCGCACGCTGTTCCGAGCGGGGCATGCCATCAATCGCCTTATGACGGCACACATGGACGGATGCGTTGGCGTGGCATGGCAAATTATGCCCCTAATGTACAACACCAGTCAGAAGAGTCCGACGTTAGAATGCCATCATTTCCCTTGGTCAGCACACACAACAGACAATGTGGCATGGCATCACATCATCCAGCCATTGGGGAAGCATACACGGTATGGACTTTGTCGCGCATTGCATTCCATCATCACCCTTGGGGCACATACAAACGTTGGAGACGTCGGCGTGCCAGCTCAGATTGCATTGGAAACAAACAAGTCAATCGATGTCGAGCATGGCATGCCATCATCTCCTTTGGACAGCTTACACGGTCGGACGACGTCGACATGTCATGCCATCATCTCCTTTGTACTGCACACAAGGACAGACGACGGCAGGCGTGGCATGCCACCATCACCCTATTGAAGCACACACTGTCTGACGACAGGGGGCATTAGATGCCATCATTTCCCTTGGGCACCACTAACGGGGAGAGGGGGAAGAAACAGAAGAGTGATGTGAAGTAGGGGAGGGGTGGCAGGGGGTTCAGGCGGGAAGTGGGAGAGAGGGGGAGGAGAAGTTGGGGTGTCTAGGGGAGTTAAAAGGGCGGTGGGAGAGGGGTGAACGGACGAGGGATGGCCCGGTGTGGGCGGAATGGCAATGTTAGAGAGAGTGGATGAAAAGGAGGGAAGGGGGAGATGTGGGATATGAGGGGGGTGCTTGTGAAAGTGGAAAAAAGGGTGGTATGCTTGCGTGTCTTAAGTATAGGGTGAGGTGATTAGGGAGGTGGGTCCCCAGCCTCCTTCCTCTCTCCTTTCCTCGTCGCCTTGACTAAACACACACCAGGGTCGGTATACATCGGGCATAGATGGCATGCCGTCTTTCGCCCTTAACTCATACGCCGTACAACGGTCGGGCGTTGCAATGCTATCATCCCCTGGGTGCATACCAACGGTCGTTATTACTTCGGTTGTTTTTCATTCCATCATCTCCCTTCCATAGAACAAATTGTTGGATGACGTCGAGCGTGACATGCCATCATCTCCCTTGGGCAACACACACGGTCGGACTACATCAGCGTGTCATGCCACATTGCTCATGTGTAGCACACATGGTCGGATGACGTCAGGCTTGGCATGCCATCATCTATTTTAGACAGCACACAAGGACGGATAACGTCGGACATAGAATACAACTGTCGTTCTTGGACTGCACACACGGTCAGAGGACGTCGGGCGTTCCATTCCATCATCGCCCTTGGGAGGCACACAAGGTCGGACGACGTCGGGCGTTATAGGTCATCATTTCCCTTGGGCAACACACACGGTCGAACTACATCAGGCGTGGCATGCCATCATCACCGTTGGACAACATAGACAGTCGTTCGACATCGGAAGTGACATGTCATCATCCCTTTGGACAACATTTATGGACAAATGACGTCGAGCGTGGCATGCCATCATCGCCCATGGACTGCACATATGGTTATACGACTTCGGGCATGGCATGGTCACATGGCATTTGGGAAACACACCAGTCAATCAACGTCGGGCATGACATGCCATTATCTCCTTTGGACAGCACACACGGTTGGACAACGTCGACGTGTCATGCCATCATCTCCTTTGTAATGCACATAAGGACGGGCGATGTCAAGCGTGGCATGCCACCATTACCCTTGTGCAACACACACTGTATAACGACAGCGGCCATTAGATGCCATCATTTCTCTTGGGCACCACATACGGTCGGACAACGTCGGACAAAACATGTCATCTCGGCCTTGGACAACACACACGGTCGAACGATGTTGGGCGTGGCTTGTCGTCATCACCCTCAAACTTCACATGGTCGGACTACGTCGGACATGACATGCTATCATTGCCCTTAGGGAGCATACATGGTCGGACGACGTCGGGCGTGGCATTTCATCATCTCCCTTGCAAAGAACAAACTGTCGAATGACGTTGGACGTGACATGCCATCAACGCCCTTGGGCAACACACACGGTCGGACTACATCAGAGTGTCATTCATCATTGCTCTTGGGTAGCACACATGGTCAGATTACGTCGGGCTTGGCATGCCATCATCAATTTTTGACCGCTTACAAGGACGGACGACATCGGGCATGGAATATCACCATCGTCCTTGGACTGCACACACGGTCAGACGACGCCGGGCGTGCTATTCCGTCATCGCCCTTGGGCGGCACACAAGGTCGGACGACGGCGGGATTTATAGGTCATCATTTCCCTTGGGCAACACACACGATCGGACTACATCGGTCGTGGCATGCCATCATCTCCCTTGGACAGCATAGACGGTCGTTGGACATCTGGACTAGCATGTCATCATCCCTTTGGACAACAGTCATTGACGAATGACGTCGAGCGTAGCATGCCATCATCACCCATGGACTGCACATACAGTTATAGGACATCGGGTATGGCATGGTCACATGGCACTTGGGCAACACACCAGTCAATCGACGTCGGGCATGGCATGCCATCATCTCCTTTGGACAACACACCTGGTCGGACGACATCGACATGTCATGCCATCATCTCCTTTGTACTGCACACAAGGACGGACAACGTCAAGCGTGGAATGCCATCATCACCCTTGTGCATCATACACTGTAAGGCGACAACGGGCATTAGATGACTTCATTACCCATGGGCACCACACACGGTCGGACAACATCGAACGTAGCATGCCATCTTTCCCTTGGACAACACACACGGTCAGACTATGTCGAGCGTGGTATGCTATCATCGCCCTTTAACAACACATGATCAAATGACGCTAGTCATGGCATGCCTGCATGGTCCTTAGACAGCACACACGGTCGAACGACGTCGAGAATGACATACCATCATCTCCCTTGGATAGAACACACAGTTAGACTACGCGGGTGTGGCATGTCGTCATCGTCCTTGGGCAGCAAAAATGGTCGGACGACATCGGGCGTTGCATGCCATTAAGGCCCTTGGACTGAACACACGGTCAGATGACATCAGGAGTGGCATGTTATCATCTCCCTTGGGAAGCATACACGGTCGTACCACGTCTGGTGCGACATTCCATAATTGCCCTTGCGCAATACACATGATAGGATGATGTCAAGCGTGGCATGCCCGCATGGCCCTTTGGAAAATCACACGCTCGAACGTCATCGGGCATAACATGCAATCATCACCCATGGGAACCAAACATTATTGGACCACGTCGGACATGGATTGCAATCATCTCCTTAGACAACATATACAGTTGGACAACATAGGGTGTGGCATGCTATCATATCCCTTCGATATCTAACATCTCCCTTCGATATCATACACAGTGTGAGACGATGACGGGTGTCGCATGCCGTCATCGCCCTTGGATAGCATAGAGGGTCGGACGACATCGGGCGTTGCATGCCATCATCGCCCTTGGATTGCTCACACAGTCAGACGACGTCGGGCGTGGCATGCTATCATCTCCCTTGGGCAGCATATATGGTTGGACGACGTCGGGCGTGGCATGTCATCCTCTTCGTTGCATAGAACACACGGTCGGATAACGTCGGCGTGACATGCCATCATCGCCCTTGAGAAACATTGACGGTCGAACTTTACAACGTGATTTTCCACATGGCTCTTGGGTAATACACACGGTCGGATGGTGTCGGGCTTGGCATGCCATTATCAATTTTTGACAGCACACAAGGATGGATGACTTCTGGCATAGCATGCCATCTTCTCCCTTGGACAACATACACGGTCAGACTACATCAGTCTTGGCATGTCATCATCACCCGTGGATAGCACACACGATTGGATGACGTCGGGCACGGCATGCCATCATTGCACTTGGACAACATACACGGTCAGACGACGTAGAGTGTGGCATATTATCATCTCCCTTGTATAGAACATACTGTCGAATTATGTCGGGTGTGGTATGCCTGTATGGCCCTTTGGTTGCACATGGTTGAACGACGTCGAGCATGGAATGCCATCACTTTCCTTGGATAGTACACATGATCGAACTACGTAGGGCCTAGCTTGGCATTATCGCCCTTGGACTGTACATGCAGTGGGATGACATAGGGAGTGTCATGCCGGCATGTCCCTTGGGAAAAAAACACATTCGGACAACATCGGGCGTGCCATGCCATCATCGCCCTTAGATAGCACACACGATTGGACACATTTTTTGGACGTTGGATCCATACACACCTTAGACTCACATTGGATGAACAAATGCGCGCGTTGGAATAAGATTATCGCTCTTGCGCAGCACAGAATGTCGAAATACGTTAGGCGTGGCATGCCTGTTTGGCCTTTGGACAGCACACACAATTGGATGACGTCGACGTGGCATGCCATCATCGCCATTGGACTGCACACACAGGCAGATCATGTAGGGCGTGGTGTGCTATCATCATCCTTGTGCAACACACACGGTCGGACAACGTCAGGCGTAGATGCCATCATTGCCCTTAGGCAACACACACAGACGAACAATATCGGGCATGGTATACAATCATCGCACATGGACAATAAACATGGTTGGACGACGTCGAGCGTGGCTTTCCATCATCGCTCTTGGACAAAATACATAGTCAGAAACGTCGGGTGTGGCATGCTTATTGGCACTTGGGACACCACTAGTCGAATGACATCAGGCAACGGCATGCCATCATCGCCTTTTACGACACACACTGACGACGATATCGATGTGGATGCCATTCATCGCACCTTGGAAAGCACACACTGTCAGATGGATTGATTAGGCGTGACATGCCAACATTTTTTTTTTTTTTTTTTTTTTTTTTGGCGTGGGCAGGCACGACGGAGGATGACTACTAAGAGTGGCCATTGCCATTATCGCCCTTGGACCAACTTATACGAGCAGGATCGTTGTTTGAGCGTGGATGCCATCATGCCCGCCCTTGGACAACATACATGTCAGGACGACATCGTGCGTGGATGCCATCATCGCCCTGAAAAAGCTAACCCATTTTATAAGATGACTTTGTGGGATGTGGCATGTAATCATTGCCCTTGGACATCACACACGATTGGGCCACATAGCGGAGTGACAAGCCCGCTGGCTCTTGGGATGCAACACGGATACGATTGGGACGTTGGTATTTGCATGCCATTATCGTCATTAATTGCAGTAGACACGCTCGGACGACGTCGGGCGATGACATGCCATGATCTCTCTGGGTTAGCACACACGGTTGTCCGATGTGTCGAGCGTGGTATGCCCTCATCCCCCTTGCGGTAGCAACACATGTTCAGACCTAAGGACGGCAGCAAATGCAATGTTCCGACCCTTGGAACACACACGACGCGAAGGACATCGGTCGTGGCATGTCATCATCGCGTTTGTACAACACACATTGAAAAAATGACATCAGATGGTCATGCCATCATCTCATTTGATTAGAACAGCACGGTCATCTATGATTTTAACGTTAGGCAGGCATGGAACCATGGTCCTTGGGCACCACACGGTCTACGATGATAAGAGTGGCATGCCATCATTGCCCTTGGACAACACACACAATCGGAACTACTTCAAGCGTGGGAATGCTATCATCGGCCCTTGGGCAGCACACACGGTAGGACGGTAGGACAACTAAGGCGTGCGCAGACAGTATACATTTGGACAGAAGACACGGTCTGATGGACTTTTGACGTGGCATTTGCAATCATCGGCATTGGACTGGCACATCAGATGGTGACGTTGCGGAGAGGGGATGCCGTCATCGCCCTTGTTCAACACACACGTTCGAACGACATCGAGCGTTAGATGCCATTATTTTTGGGGGGACTTGGAAGCACAAAGGATGCACGACTGTCGGGGAATATCTGCAATCATTGCCCTTGGACAATATACATAATCGAAAGACATCGGGCGTGGCATACTATCATCGCCCTTGGACAACATACACGGTTGTGTGACGTCATGCGTCGTATGCCCACATGGCGCTTGGGAAGCACAACAGTCTGACAATGTCAGGAATGGCATGCCATCATCACCTTTGGATAGCACACACGGTCGAACGACATTGATATGGCACGCCATTATTGCCTTTTGTACTACACACAAGGATGGATGACGTCGGGCGTGCCATGCCATTATCACCCTTTGGACAGCACACACGGTCGGACTACATCAGGCGTGGCATGCCATCTCTCCCTTTGACAGCACACACGGTCGGATGATATCGGGTGTGGCATGTCATCTCTCCCTTTGACAGCACACACTGACAAATGACATTGGTTATGGTTGACCATGATCCCCTGGACCCGCACATAAAGGTCAGGACGAGTTAGGCGGGGGACGTTAGCATGCAATCATGGGTCCTTGTGCAGCACAAACGATCGGACGGCGATGAGCGTGGCATGCCATTATCGCCCTTGGATAGAACACATGGTCGGACGACGTTAGGCATTTCATGAAAGCATGGTTCTTGGGCAGCAAAAAAGGTTGGACGACGACGAGTGTGGCATGCCATCATTACTCTTGGACAACACACACTGTCGGACAACGTCGATGTGGCATGCCATCATCTCCTTTGGACTATACTTGGACGGACTACGTCGGGTGTGGCATGCCATCATCCCCCTTAGAAAACATACAGTATTAGACGACGTTGGGTGTGACATATTATCATCGCTCCGCATGGCTCTTGGGCAACACACACGGTCGGATGACGTCATGCATTGCATGCCATCATCGCCCTGTGCAGCACAAACGATCGTATGATGTTGGGCGTGACATTGTATCATCTCCCATTGGCAGCACACAAGGTCGGACGATGTCGTGTGTGGAATGCAATCATCGCCCCTGGACAGCATACACCGTAGGACGACGTCAGGCATAGCATGATATCTTCGCTCTTGTCAAATCGAAAACCACACCCTAGATGTTAGGAACAATCTGAATTGTTTGCCGATATCGCTCGGAACTTTGGAAGTTCTTGGACAAAGCCTCTTTTCATATCATTTCATGCATATAAATAGTGAGAAGAGTAGTGCAGAATTAAAACTTTCACAAAACATAATATAGTCTTCAAAAATCATTTCATATAAAAGTAATAGGAAATCCTAAGTCTCATATCGATCATCTTAAGACAAAGGAATACTTGGGACACTGCCCATACTTCAAATTACGAATATAGAAAGGAAAATAACTTAGTCTATACCAATATTGCAATGAAAAATAAAAGACCATATATGCCCTCGAGTCCAAAGTGAGGAATACTTCAACTCCATTGAACGATTTTCTAAGTTCCAAGACTCCTCTCAAAAGATCCCACCTAACAAGAACTAGGTAAATAGATAAAAGCATGGATTTTGTTACAAAACATTTTCCAAGTATGGGTTAGCATAAAAAAATCATGAAATAAACTTAATTAGAAATATGCATCTTTTTATTTAAAATATATTTAATTCATTATAACATCATAAATAAAATTAAAAACACATAATATACTTCTAAGCATGTTAATTTCCTCACAAAAGTCATCTAGAATCAAACTAAGTCAGACAAAGAGAGGACACGCCCCATAACACCCTCTATAGATGTGCCTAAACGCCCTGTAAGATTAACTATAATGAGTAAATACATACTTAACAAGCAATCATACAACATAAAGTATAAGATTATTCTACCAAAGGTGAACTTCTAATGTCTAACTTGCAGGGAGTTGTGAAGATACCACCCATACAATCCCTTAAAAACTACACTTAAGATTACTCAATAGGACTCCCGAAGATAGAATTCATGGCTCCCAGAAATCCACCAACACATTAGATGATATGACCATTCTCTTCCAAAGGCTATTAAAGACCCATACTTAAAATAAAAGGAGACGATAATGTCCATAGTGACCTCTCCAAGATTACCTAAATACTCTTTAAGACAACCTAAAGCTTAAATCATCTCCACAAAATAACAGACTTCCTTAAATAGATTCAAACTCAACACTTCCAAAGATAAGACATGAAGAGATCTTCCCTTATGCCCTCTTCAAACTTTAGCTAAGAAATCCTTAAGTCACTTTAGACTATATACTCATTTGTTTACATACTCCTTACCATAATTCATTAGTTAATTAAGACTCATACATCACATAAAGGACATTCAAATAATGGTCTTGAACAAGACCTAGGAATTCTACGTAACACCTTCAAAGTCTGTTATACAATGTCTAGATAGCGTCTCATACCACCTAAACTCCATAAACTGCTCAATTGCTAATAAGTATTCCATATTATGAGAATAATCAATAACCGACATAGACCATGATAGAAATACATTGAATCCAGAGTTCTATCCTACTCCGATGAGGTTATTCTACTTCCCAAATGGAGAACTGTGACATTCCATGTAGCACAATGCAGTTAAGAATATGAGGGCTTCTTTTGTATTCTTGTCTCAGACGGACATAGAAATACTTCCTACCATACTCACTCAGTTCCAGCCTTCGTTTCATAGAGTAATTGTACATAGGTTAATAAAAAGGGCTTCCAAACGAGTTCATAACCCAAATCCCAATTCACATGTTCCCTACCAAGGAAGGTAAAAGGGCTACCTCACATGGTTGGACAAGAGCTCATATGACTTTCCTTAAGGAGTTAAGGATGGTTCCTCCAACTTAACCCTTATTCCATCATTTTTTGATACAATTCGGGTACACTTAAAGCATTCTAAACATACCCTGAAGTTCAAGGTTTTCCACATTAATAGAATCGACATATCATCATTAAAGTCACATTCATTCCTACAATCAAAAACTAAGATTTCTACACCCGAAATAAAGGACATCATATACTTCATAACATATATACAACACGCAAGATATACAGCATTCACGACAAGAACATCACCTATTCACGTTTAAACCATTAATGCAAGTCATTCTAACAAAACGCCTCTAACACAACCCTAACATCTTCAATTCATCATAGATGACATCATAAATAATAATATTACTCCACATAGACTCTAATGTAAATCACGACAAATAATTCAAGACTTAACAAAACTATACTAATAATGTCAAGTCAATGTCTAACATGATCACTTAGGCAAGATAACTAGAAGAATACATATATGATTATAAACTTCACATGTACATAGATAATGTCAGTTTCATATAACAAAAGACATAAATAGCCACATACTTTAAGTAGTTGCCAGTAAGGCCATGTCATTATTTACATAAAGCTAACGTCGATTATTAAAGCCCATCTGTCAACGTGCAAAGTAAAACACATAAAACCATCACCATAAAGTGGACCATAACAAATCACCATGAATTGAAGTATTTAATATCCAAATTAAATAAATCTGGCAAACCATCCTTTATTCCTTATTTTCAAACTTTAAATTCAATGCCTAAATCGTCCTCCCAATAAAAACATCACAAGGCCTTACCCATGGGCCATAACAAACCAATTCAAGACAAAAATCATAATATCCAACCACAATCTCTCAATTCATCTGGTTTAACAATCAAGATCAAGTTACATAAATAATGAATACAATTCCTTTAAAATTAGAAAACCGTAGAAACTTACTAATACAACATAATTAGTAGTTTAATATCAAATAACCACATTATAATAAAAAATTAGGGTTCATCCAACCAAATCCAATGGGTTCCTAGGTAATTTAGACTTAATCATCAATACAATAGTAAATAGATCATAATTCAATGTTTAGAAATCATTTATGCAAGAAACCCATGGTAGAATCATGAAATTGACAATTTACTTAGAAAAATTGAAAAACATGTGGGATTGGGCTCTTGATGGAAACGAGTTCAGGATATAAATACATTTACCTGAAGGATGATATTCACTTCGCATTGGAATAATTTTGACACAAAAACCCCACCAGCTGAGCTCTTCAAGTTGGACTTCAGTAGAGGTTTTGGAATATTTTTCTAAGTGTTTAGGTTCTATGATTTTGAAAAAAGGTCTTCCATGTGATTACCCTTAGGTACTTACTAAAATACAAAAATACCCTTAATTAAAACCATCCCATGACTAATTTACAAGTGGGGTGAATTACAAAATTCACCCCCTTTGACAGCAGCGGTAACAGGAACGGCAGTTAGTGCGAGCTTGCCTTGAAGGGGAGTCACAGCCATGATGAGGCATCACAGCCCTCCGTCATTGTCTACAGTTTCTGGACAAGCTTCCTTACCTCGCCCATGTTTAATTCCCCATCGAAGACACCCTTTGATGGGGCGTCACATCCACGACTGGCCGTATACTGCTCCATCGTTTGGGGTCTGGCTGGGACTGCCATGCCAACAGTTTTGGGTCCTTCCTCAAGGACCCTAAGATGGTTCTTAAGGATAATTTCCCGGACGTTTCCAACCCAAATACAATAGTCTATAAGTTTAACACCTCTAACATGAATCTCATAAAAAACAAACACGTAAAACTCGATGAAACTTGCCTAGACGTACAAGGTCCACTCAAAGCATATCTTTCAAAAGTCATGGCCGTTCTTGGTTGGTTGACCTTCAAACTTCATGAAACTTTAAACACTGACTATACATGATATATTAACTCACTTAAGAACCTTAAAACACCAACAAACACACATAAACACATAGAACCACATTTTGGACATTTACGTGAATTAGTCGTCGAACGTTTTTGGCGTTCCTGATGTTGACTTTCAACACCTCTAATATTTTTAACTACGTCTATGATACCATATAGAGACATATTCAGGACCTTCGAAAATCAATACAAATGTTAGCCTCTAGTTAAATCCGAGGTCATATTCCGGGTCTTATAAACTCCCCCATTCGAACCATTTCAATCCTCGAATGACACTTGCACTCTTCGAACACTTCCAAGATTAGAGAATCAATCTAGAAGCTAATAAAAATTACATGAAACACATAACAAATAACAAAAAATCAAATTCACATAGTCAAGAGATTCACAACACAACAAAAACTAGGAAACAATTGTATAACTCATTATGCTACAAAACTCACATTTTTCTTTCCAAATAGTAAAAAATACTCATTTATATACTCAATACCCTACTCATATACATCCGTTCTTACAACATTACAATATGAAAAATAAAATCACATAAATACATCTTACAACATAATCATGGCTTCATAAAACACACAATGCAAGAAGTTAATGAAATTCAATTTCAACCAAACTCCTAAACATCATGCACAAGCAACGATTTCAAGGACTTCTATTTCATCTACAAACCATACTCCCCCACTTAGAAAGAACTCATATCTTACCAAAATAAAAAGAACTTACAAACATCATCATCACTCTCCTTCTCATCTAGCTTCTCCACTCTAGAATGGAGTGCATAGAAATGACTCTTTGTACGAACATCTTCCTTTGGAACATTATGAACAACTTGCTTACCCTCCCTTCCTCTAGAAGCAATCATGGGAAAATCTCTCACTTTGTGCCCATCTTCACCACAACCAAAGCAACTCCGGGTATCCAATAGGCATTCACCATAATGTTTCTTGCCATAACTTGCACAAGTAGGCTTGCCATCCTTGGAACCACCGCCTTTCTCAACATTGAACATAGGACTCCTAGATTCTCCTTGGGATTGAACCTTCTTCTTAAACCTAGTATGCTCTTGATCACTAGAACCACTCCTTTTCAAACTTCTATCCATCCTCCCGATCTTAGAATCTTCAATTAATTATAGATACACCATGAGTCTAGCTAGGGTCATATCATCATGCGACATAGCGGTACGACATTCTTCTACCACTAAGTCGGCTAACCCCGTCACAAAATGACTCATTTCATCTCTTGTATTGGACAAACGAGAAGGGGCATACCTACACAAAGTTTAGAATTTCAAATAGTACTCCACAATACTCATATTGACTTGTTTGAGATTGATAAACTCTTCCACCTTAATTTCTTTCCTCTCTTGAGGAAAGTACATACCAACAAAAGCTTCCTTAAATTCTTCCCATTCAATAGGACCCGATTCTTCTGGCCTATTATCCTTCCATTGAGTATACCAAAATTTAAGAAATATCCCTCAATTAGTATGAAGCCAAATCCTCTTTCTCCCTAGATGTAACCCCCATAGAACTCAAAACTTTCTACACTTTATCAAGAAACTCTTGGGGATCCTCATTTACTTTAGAGCCATGAAAGATAAGAGGATTCATCTTCACATAATCTCTAAACCTAGATGTCATAGTACTCTCCGCAACCCTAGGCATCATATTCAAATTAGCTTGAGTAGTCACGACTCGGGCTATAGCAATCAAAGCCTCTCTAATCTCCCTATTAGTCATCTCCAAAACCTGAATACCTCCTTCCATATTAGGAATAGGATCACTTTGGGGAGTCACATGGGCATCTTAAGAACCTTGAAAACCTGACCCATCTTGAAGATCTTGCTCCACTTGCTCACCTTGAGGGGAACCTCATCATTCACCCTATCCTCTTCCATCCTTCTAGCGGCCACAAGGGAACTCATAAGAAGGATAATCATAACATTTACTCTACCGCAGGACATAGGAGTAGAAAAGAAGGGAAACTCTATCGTCTTATTGCCTCTCGCCCATAGGTGTCTCGCAACTCACACCAATTGTCAAGACTATAGTAGACGTGACTTGATGAGACTTATTGATTCCTAGAACTACTTTCACCAACCTATGATCTAATACCAAGCTTTGTCACAACCTAAAACCACACCCTTAAAGTTAGGGAACAATCTCGGATTATGGTACGGCGTTGTCAAACTCTCGGGGTTCTTAGACAATCCTCTTTCATATGATTCATTGAATATTCATTGTGAAAAGTAGTGCGTAGTTAAAATTTTTCACAAAACATAATATAGTCTTCAAAATCTCTTTCATATAAAAGTAATAGGAAATACTAAGTCTGAATCTCGTCATCTTAAGACATAAGAATGCTTGGGACATGGCCCATACATCAAATTACGAATATAGAAATACTTAGTCTATTTCAATAATTTGAATGAAAACAATAAAAGACATATATTCCCTCAAGTCAAGTAAGACATACTTTGAAAACTTCTCTTTGAATGATCTTCCTATTCAAAGTCTCATTTTCTCAAAGCTCTCAACCTACCAAGAATATATGGATAGAATCAAAGCATGGAGTTAGTACAAACCATATGTTAACTATGTATTGTTTTATGTAAAAAATCAATGAAACGTACTTTTGGAAATATGCTCTTTTTATTTTAAATCATATTATAATCCTAATACACCATAAATCATTGAAACACATAAGATACTTCCTAGCATGTAAATTTGCATAGGTAAGTCATCATAAGATTCACTTAAGTCACACAAGAAGATCGCCAATACAACCTTCTCTAAATATGCCTAAATGACCCCTAAGATTACCTATAATGAGTCCCATAAATACTTACAAAGCAATCATAAATTCATGTATATTCTTCTGGCAAAGGTGAACTCTAGTCCTCACTGAGTGAGTTTGTAAAGCGACGCCTACAATCCCCTACACTAGCACACTTTAAGAGATCCAATAGACTCCTTAAGGATATAATCATGCTCACATAAATCACCAACAGATAGATGATATGACATTCTTTTTTGAAAGGATATCAAAAGACCTACTTAAGTAAATCGAGAAGATAACGCCCATAGTTACCTATCAAAGATTACCTAAATAGTCCTTTAAGAATACCTAAGGCTTAAATCATGTCCACAAAATCAACAAACTTCCCTAACTAGAGTCATACTCAAGACTTCAAAGATAATGCTGAAGAGATCATCCCTATGCCATCTTCACACTTTAGTAGAAATCTTAAGTCGTGTTATATTTATACTCATTTATTTACCTACTCCTTACCATAATTCATTAGTCATAAGTCTCATGCATCCACAAAGGCATTCACTAGGTCTTGAACAGACCTAGGAACTCCACATAACCCCTTCAAATTCTAGTGGGCAATGTCTAGATAGCGTCCATACCACAACCTAACTCCATACACTCCTCAAATTCTAATAGTTATTCCATATGATGAGAATCGGAAAATAACCAACATAGCCATAATAGCAATACATGGAATCCGAAAATCTATCTCACTATTGATTTTTTTACTTGCCAATGGAGAACATGGAACATCCTTGTAGGCCATGTTTAAGGAATATGAAGGAATTCTTTAATCTAGTCTCATATTTTAACTAGACTACATTACCCTTGACCATACTCCTCGGTTCTATACTTCGTTCTCATAGAGTAAGTCAAGACATAGGTTTACATTAAAGGTGTCCATAACTAGTTCATAACCCAATAAAATTTTACCCTACCGAGGAGGTCCACTAGGGCTACCTACAATGCGACACGAAGCTCATGATGACTTTCATAAAAGTAATCTTAAATGTCATTCCTCTCCTAACCTTAAGTTCCATCATCTTACTTTGGAGGATACCATTACGACTACACTTCAATCATTCTTAGTCTTACCCTTAGTCAAAGGTTTTCACATATAGACTCTCATATCAATTATTGTAAAGTAATATATAATTCTACATTCAAAACTAAAATGTTCTAACCCCTAAATCAAGATTCACATATTCATATCATATATACATCAAGCAGAGAATACAATCAATAAGACAAGACATTACCTGCTTCACTTTTAACTTCATAATGCAGTCATTTCAGAAACCACCTCTAAAAACAACCTTACATCTTCAAGTCATCAAATATGCCATCATAACAGCATTATAGTACTCCACATAGACTCATAAAGTCAATTAAAAAAATAAACCAGTACTTAACCGAACACTATACTCTAATTCAAGTCAAACATGATCACTGAGCAACATAACTAGAAGAATACATGACTATATAACTTCACAGTAGATATATAAAGTCATGATTCACATAATCAAACTACACCAATAGCTACATAACATCAGTGGTTGCCAATAATTGCCATGCTCATAATATTGCATAAAGTAACGCCACAAGGCCATGTCAATTGCAGATTAAACACATACACACCAACGTCAGTGGACCAATACCAGTCACAAAAAATAGAATTAAATTATATTTTAATATCAAATTAAATATTCTGGGCATCTACATTCCATTCCCTTATTCACACTTCAATTCAATGCTAAAATGTCCAATTCAAACATCACAAGCCCTTATCCATACCTAACCAACAATTCAGTAATTACATAAAATCCAATTAATATTATCAATTCAATCTTGGTGTTTCAATCTAACATAATTAGATAACAATTGAATACAATCTTATATCATTAGAAATCACAATAATATACTACATAACAACTCATGAATTATTCGCTTAATATCAAGTAACCGACAATATAGCTAAAAACAGGGTGCATACAACTTACGATGTTTTTAGATGGTATTAGATGGACATCCAGCTAGACAATATCAAATAGATCATAATTCAATGTTTTAAAATCATTTAACAGAACCCCTGGTAGAATCATGGAATTGGACAATTTACTTGAGAAAACTGTGAAAACATGTTAAGGATTGGGCCTCGGGTGATGAAACGATTTCCAAGGATCAAAAACCATACCTCAAGGATTACTAATTCTTACCTTTAACGAAGAATTGCTACACCGAAAACCCCTTCACAGGCTTCCTCTTCAGTGGACGTCAGTGGAGGTTTTGGAATATTTTTTTCTAAGTGGTGTTGGGTTTATGACTAAAGAAGGAACGTCTTCAATTTGAATCCATTTACATACTTAATTAAAATACCCCAAATACCGTTCATAAGCCGTCCATGACTTAATAAAGAAGTGAATTAACCCCTTGACTTGGCAGCAACCTGAGAAAGAAGGCAGTACGTGTGACGCCTGCCCTTGACGGGGCGTCACAACCCTCCGTCATTGGCTACAGTGGCTGGACAAGATTCCTTACCTTGACCATGGTTAATTATCCATCTATGAAACCCTTTGAAGGGGCGTACATCAAAGACTAGCCGTCGACAGTTACGTCATTTGGGGTCTGCCTGTGACTGCCACGCCAACAGTTTTGGGTCCTTCCTCAAGGACCCTTAGATGGTCCTTGGGGATAATTTCCCGGATGTTTCCAACCCAAATACATTCGAATATAAGATTAACACCTCTCACATGGATTTTATCCAAAACGAACACGTACAAATCGATGAAACTCGCCTAGACGTACAACATCAACTAAAAGCATATCTTTCGAACGTTCTTGATTTCTTGACCTCCAAACTTCACGAAAACTAAACCACTAACTATACATGCTATATTAACTCAATTAAGAACATTAAAAAACTAATAAAAATACATAAACACATAGAACCACATTATAGACATATAGGTGACTTAGTCATCGAACATATTGGTCCTCCCTGGACGTTTGACTTCCAACACCTCTAATATTTTAAATACAGCCTATATACCATATATTCGACATATTCAGGACCTTATCACATTAATACTAATATGTTAGGCTTTAGTTAACCTAGGTCATTTTCAGGGTCTTACAGCCCTTGGACAACATACATAGTCGGACTACGCCTGTCTTGACATGCCATTATCGCCCTTTGAGAGTACACAGTCGGACGACGTCAGGTGTGGTATGCAATCATTGTATTTGGAATATATCATAATTTGGCCACATCAGCGTGGATATTTTATATCAGGCCGTGGATAAACAATACCGTCAGACTACATCGGGTGTGTCATGCCAGCATGGCCCTTGGGCAGACACGGTCGTAGACATCGAGCGTGGCATGACATCATCGCCCTTAGACAACACACACGATCGGACTGCGTCGGGTGTGACATGCCATCATTGCCCTTGGACTGCATATGCGGTTTGACTACATCGGGCGTGGTATGACCATATGTCCATTGTAAAGCACACACGATCAGACGATGTCGGGCGTGGCATGCAATCATCTCCCTTGGACAACACACACGGTCAGACGACGTCAAGCGTTGTATGCCAGACACGCTCTTGGACTACATACATGGACGAATGATGTTAGGCTTGGCATGTTATCATTGATCTTGGGCAGCACACACGGTAGGACTACGTCAGGCGTGGCATGCCCGTATGGCGTTTTGACAGCACACAAGGTTGGAAGACGTCGACGTGGCATGCCATCATCGCCATTGAACTACACAAACGGATGGATGACGTCGGGCATGGAATTCCATCATCGCCCTTCTGCAGCGACACAGTCGGATGACATCGGACAATAGATACCATCATTGCTCTTGGGCAGCACACACAAACGAATGATGTCGGGCATGACATTCCATCATTGCCATGGGACAATATACACGATCATACAACGTCGGTCGTGGCATTCCATCATCTCCCTTTTACAGCATACACGGTTGGACAACGTCGGGCGTCTCATGCATGCATCGCCCTTGGGCAACACACTAGTTGGACGACGTCCGGCATGGCATGCAATCATCGCCTTTGGACAGCAAACACGGTCGGACGACGTTGTCGTGGCATGCCATCATCACCTTTGGATTGCATACAAGGACGGAAGGCGTCAAGCGTGGCATTCCATGATCACCCTTGTGCAAACACAATGTCAGACGACGTCGGGCGTTAGATGCCATCATTGCCCTTGGGCAGCACACTGTCGGACTACATCGGGCGTGGCATACAATCTCTCCCTTGGACAACACATATGGTCGAACGACATTGGGCGTGGCATGCCATCATCTCCTTTGGAAAACACACACAAACGAACGAAATCGGACGTGGCATGCTATCATGGACCTTGTATAGCAAACAAGATCGGACGATGTTAGGTGGTGCATACCAACATAGTCCTTGGGCAACACATATGGTCGAACGACGACAAGCGTGGTATGCCATCATCGCCCTTAGACAGCACACACGATCAGAATACGTCGGGCGTGGCATGCCATCATTGCCCTTGGAGTGCACATGCGGTTGGACGACATTGGGCGTGGTATGACCGCATATCCACTGGGTAGCACACACGATCAGACGACGTCGAGCGTGGCATGCCATCATCTCCCTTATATAGAACACTTGATCGGACGGCGTCAAGCGTTGCATGCCATACACGCTCTTGGACTGCACACATGGACGAACGACATTAGGCGTGGCATGTTATCATCGCTCTTGGGTAGCACACATGGTCGGACTACGGCGGGCGTGGTATGCTTGTAAATGGACTTTTGAGAGCACACAATGGTTGGTGATGTCACTGGCTGCCATCATCGCCATTGACTACACACCGGAACAAGATAATGTCGAGCATGCACAAGCCCATCATCGCCCTTGTGCAAGCACACACACAGTCGGATGTACATCGGTCTTTAGATTTCCCATCATTGCTCTTAGGTACACCTCACAACGGACGATGTCGGGCATAACATGCCATCATCGCCCTTGGACAATATACACGGTCGGACAACGTCGGTCATGGCATACCATTATCTCCCTTGGAAAGCATACAAGGTCGAACGACGTTGGGCATTGCATTCCTGCATCGCCCTTGGGAAACACAACAGTCCAACGATGTCGGGCATGGCATGAAATCATTGCCTTTGGACAGCACACTCGATCGGATGATGTTGACGTGGCATGAAATCATCGCCTTTGGACGGTATCCAAGGACGGATGACATCGGGCATGGAATGCCATGATTGCCCTTGTGTTGTACACACTATCAGATGACGTCGGGCGTTAGATGCCATCATAGCCCTTGAGAAGCACATCATCGGACTACATCAGGTGTTGCAAACAATCTCGCCCTTAGATAATACACACGGTCGAACAACGTCGTGCGTGGCATGCCATCATCGCCTTAGGAAAGCACACACGGTAGGACGATGTTGACGTGGCATGCCATCATCACCTTTGGACTACCAATAAGGACAGATGACGTCGGGTGTAACATGCCATTATCACCCTTGTGAAGCACAAACTGTCAGACGATGTCAGGCGTTAGATATCTTCATTGCCCTTGGGTAGCACACACGGGCAGACTACATCGGGCGTGGCATGCCATATCGCCCTTGGACAACACACACGGTCGGACGACATCAGGCTTGGAATGCCTTCATCTCCTTTGCATAACACACACTGACGAACGACATCGGATGTGGCACGCCATCATTGCCCTTGGAGATAACACACGGTCGGATGACGTTAGGCATAGCATGCAAGCATGGTCCTTGGGCAGCACACATGGTCGGACGATGATGAGCATGAGATCATCACACTTGGACAGCACACACGATAGGACAACGTCGGGCGTGACATGACATCATCGCCCTTAGAAGGCATACACGACCGGATGACGTCAGGCGTGGCATGCCCGCATGGCCCTTGGGACGCACACAGGGTGGTATGACATCGGGCATGGCATGCCAATATCGCCCTTGTGCTGCACACACGGTCGGAGGACGTCGGGTGTGACATGCCGCCATTGACCTTAGGCAGCATACACTGTCGGACGATGAAGGGCGTGGTATACCATCATTGACCTTGGACAGCATACACGGTCGGACAACGTAAGGCGTGGCATGCATTCTTTTCCCTTGTACTGCATACACGGTCGAACGACATCAGGCGTGGCATATTATAATCACCCTTGGACATAACATACCGTCGAACTACGTGGGGTGCGGCATGTCTGCATGACCCTTAGGCAGCATACGGTAGGACGACATAGAGCGTGAATGCCGTCACACCCTTGGATAGCACAAACAATTGGACTACGTTGAGCATGGCATGCCATCATCGCCCTTGGACTGCACATGCGAGTGACCGACATCGGCGTTGGCATGACATGGTCGAACTACGTCGGTCATGGCATGCCATTTCGCCCTTGGATAACACAGACGGTCGGATGACATCGGTCATGCATGCCGTCATCGCCTTTGGAGAACACACACTGAAAAATGACATCGTGTGTGGCATGAAATCACCGCCCCTGTACAACACACATTGTCGGATGACGCTAGACGTGGCATAGTAGCATGGTCCTTGGACAGCACACACGGTCGGACAACGTCAAGCGTGGCAATGCCATCATCGCCCTTGGAATGCACACACGATTGGACTACGTCGGGTGTGGCATGCCATCATCGCCCTTGGGCATCACACATGGTCGGATGACGTCGAGCGTGGGATGCCATCATCGCACTTGGAAAGCATACACGATCTGATGACATTGGGCGTGGCATGTTATCATCACCCTTGGAAATCACACACGATCGGACCACGTAGGGCATCACATGCCGGCATGTCCCTTCGGCATCACACAAGGTTGTATGACATCGGGGGTGACATGCCATTATCGCCATTGGGTTGCACACATGGTCGGACGTGACATGCCATCATCTCTCTTAGGCAACACACACGATCAGACGATGTCGTGCGTGGAATGCCATCATCGCCCTTGGACAAAATACATGTTTGGACGATGTCGGGCGTGGCATGTAATCATCGCCTTTGGAATGAACACACGGTCGGATGATGTTAGGCGTGCCTGCCACTCTCACTTTGATAGCAACACAGGTCGGATAAGTCGGCATGCATGCCATATTGGCCGATGAACAGCACACAACGGTTTAGACTACCTCGGGCGTGGCATGTTATCATTCACCTAGGACATCACACACAGTCGGACGAGGTCAGGCTTTCCATGCTATCATCGCCCATGGGCAGTATAACCGGTCGGATGACGTCGGGATTTAAATATAATTATTGACCT
Source organism: Solanum habrochaites (assembly GCA_027704765.1). NCBI lineage: Eukaryota > Viridiplantae > Streptophyta > Magnoliopsida > Solanales > Solanaceae > Solanum > Solanum habrochaites. The sequence goes on along the minus strand of JAKWJA010000975.1, from coordinate 51,051 downwards.
TGGATAGGATATACGGTCGGACAATGTCGAATGTGGCATGTTATCATTGTCACAACCAGAATCTAGACCCCTGAAGAGACCGGTGTCGTTAACATCTCTGAGGTTGCAGAAAAGCCTAAATACGTCATCGTTAGTTCATATAGGTTAATTTTAGTGGAAAATTTGAAATATTTGTTCCTTAACATACATGTATATCATTCTTCATAAATTCATATACGTTCACAATCAATCATCTAACATTAAGATCATCAACTTAAATAAATAGTTGAATACTGCATTAAATGTATACTTGCCAAAATGGCACCAATACAATCTCTTAAATAAAATGGGAAAGAAACGCTAGTGAAACATACTCCACTAGCTCAATCCTATAACTAAGCTAGAATATAATGGCCAAGCGTCCTCGAGTGCATGAGGGCCTACCAAATACAGATGAATACTCCATGTCCGGATAACTTCAGCGTCAACATATAAGCGCTAACGTCCATTTGTGGCTGCACCTAAAAATATAGAGTTGTATGGTATTAATACACACTTGTAGTAAATACGGGTATATCCAAGAACACACCAAGGACATGCATGAGTAAGAATATCTCTTTTCTAACAACATGATTTATGGAAAGTGAAGTCACTGGACTTGTTAAATCGGAATTAGGAAAGTCAGGGGACTTGTTAACTTTTAATTAGGAAAGTCAGAGGACCTGCCAAATTTGAATTAGGAAAGTCAGGGGACTTTCCAAATTTGGATTAGGATAGTCAGGCTATTACAGTAACATGCATAATCATACGTATCACATTGCGCAAAACACATAACATCTTACACAGAGCACATAACATAATAAAGTTAGGTCATATCATTCAACCACATAGGGTTTTTAAAAAATACAGTAGACACCACGGTCAAACATCATTAAGTGGAACAACAAGGAGACTTATCCATAAAGACACTTTCTTTTCTTTCAACATTATTGTAAGGTAACTTCTAGTCAAAACAAACCCACACAATCATACTACAAAGATAAGAGTACTACCCCCAATTTAAATAGATAAGAGTAACTACCCCAATTCTAGGGAAACATCAATCCACAACATCAAGGAACTCACAACCACAATAGAAGTTAGAACACAATTCTAAACTATCGTGCCATAAGACTTCATGCATTATTTTCAAATAGTTGCAAACAGTCCTTTGTACATTCGTTTTATGTTCAATATAATAAATTCTATACACATTTCAACAACATTTATAATCAAATATAAAGTGAGTTGATTTTTCAAAAATTTACAGAAAGATATTTAGCTTACAGTGAGCAACTTCAAATGTCAAAAAAATGCAACATTTAGGCAAATGGATTGGAAAGGCATGACAATATGGGATACAAAACTTTACCAAGACAAGCTCATACTATTATCTTACCTAGAGCTCACAGGTCTTACAAAGGATTCGGAATCCATACTAGGCAACTTATCAAGGACAACATCCTATAAAAAGGGAAAACCTGAGCACCTATAAGCACAAAAATAGGGCAACACCGCCTTTATATGTAGTCACTAAGAATTTCAAGTTCAAATCGTAGTAAAGGAAAAATCATGCAAAAAACCCATTAGGAAACACATATTCAAAAAAGAACTCATGGGTCCTTAATAACCGTCCAAACATACAAACGATGATCATGACAATATTTTTCAAAAACATAACTTGCTTATTTCTCATAATTTCAATATATAACCATAATTGGCATGTCACATAATCAAACATACATAAATTCACCCTTACACACCATACTCATTCAAAGCATAAAACCAAGAAGATAAGCATTTAAACTCACCATTGCTCCCTCAAGGCATAGAGAAAAATCATCATCCAAAGCAAGCATATTAAAAAGACCACTGAAAAAAATAATATTACATGAGAGATATGTATAGAGTTAAGTTTAGGGAACGAATGAGAATGATGAAGAAGGGAAACTTCAATCGCCTATAGCATATCATACCATTTGATGTATGCGACTCACTCCCACATTATACAAGCAATACTTAGACGTGGCAATTTGATACTTCTTGGACCCTAAAACTACTTTTTAAAAAACCCAGGCTTGAAACATGTTTGTCAACAACACGGGGATCACTCCTTAGAAGTACCGCGTACTTGACCTCTCGGAGGGTCTTGTACAAGGGGGGCCTTATAGTTATCATTCATCGCCCCAATCGACCATAGTAAATTTAGCAGAAAATTTTAAAACTTATTATGCACCTAAATATGCTAGAAGAAACTTACGTCCATATACACATAAAATATAAGTCTTAATACAAAGCTATACTTAAATCTATTTCCATATTTACTACAACATTAGAATACATTGGGGAATGGTTCATAGGACACATTACATAAATATAAATATTTAAAGACTTAATAATAAATACACTATATAGGACATCCTTGGACTTAAGGTTTCCTTCCTTGAGTTGGGAAATTCATCTTATCAAGCTTTCACCATTCAAGGGACATCTTTAGCATCCCCATAACCGACCACTTTGTGTAAAAAGTGGAAAAGATGAGATTAGTGCAAGAATGCACTAAGTAGGAACTCATGCAATTTTTTCTACTATACATGTTGTATCTAAAAGGAACTTTTTTTTCTTGAAAATCATATTTCATGCCTTTTTGAGTAAATCCTTATGAAAATTTTAAACAATAGCATTTACATCATTTTTAACTTCACAGAAACACAACAAAAGGCCAAACATCATCTAAAATCACATATAGAATTTAAGTCCAATTTGAGGTCAAATTAAAGGGATCTCATTCCGCTTTACTGTGAAACGCTTCCTTTTAATTCATTAGTCTCCCATGTAATCCTTTAAGGATACTTGGTGCAATGTATCACCGTAGGACCACAAAAAAAATCATACATATAATCTACATAAGACAACATATACCATCATAGAAGTGTAATACAACATAGACATAGTTAAGTCAAGACCTTCATTATTTAGTCAACAAGATCAACATCATGCATAAAGATCATATCATGTACATCTTCATAACAAGTAGACCAATACTACAAAATCATGCACATGGACATAAGCATAAACATACACATTAGGTCACCTTTCTAGGACTTCCTAAAGAGTTACTTGTGCAATGTGTAGGTGTGTTCATTACTTCCACCTATACAAAGTAACTTACCTTAAGTCATCCTAGTTAGGATCCTATTCAATTAATTCCATTGTCCATTTTAATTTAGGGAAACTATAGCCTTAACTGACAGTAAGACCATGGGTGCTAAACATTGAATTTGGTGTTGTAGAGCCTTACACCAATGGAAGGTGTTCCTACCTAGCCAAGATAGAACATTAACATATATCCTAGCGTCCTAAATGACTTCACCTTTCTAGATCCTATGTGGCAAGCATATTTTATGGAATTAAGAGATAGCTATTCCATTTTCATGCCATTTGGTAGTTGGGGCCTCACCTCATGAAAAAACATGTGTGAATCTTCCTCCAAGGAAAGTCAACACCTCATGTGGGTTCTTAGGTGAGTATTCCTCTAAGGGGAGTCAACACTCTATAAGGGACAAATGGTGAATCTTTCTCCAAGGAAAGTCAACAGCTGTCAATGTAAAGTTCACTCGGTCCTAAGATAAGTTACCTTTATTGAAAAGCCTTTATTTTATTTATTTATAAAACATTGGCCTAGTATATTTGATTCTCATATACTTATTGCATACTCAAGCACCTATCTAGTTTACAGTATTCTTGGGCTCACCTATCAATGTACCTCTATTAACTAGATCATCATTCATGTGTGTGAATGGATACATAGATGTGAACAAACCTTTTACATGAAACATTAAAACTACACACGACCATACATTCATATTCATGCACATATAGAAATTAAAATTAGAACTATCCTATCAAGGTACACATGTGCAATGCACAGGCAAAGTCCCATACCCTTGACCATACTAGTACACCTATCAAGTCATCCTAGCTAAGAAAACCCATATCATGCCCATCAAGTAAAACACGCAAGCCCGCGCCAACTAGCTTTCCACCCCCACTAAGCAGATTGATTTTCTCTCTACCTGACTTTCCTTTTGTCGCACCACCATCACACACTCCCGTGTGAACCCCCTCCCCCTCCATAAAAAGAAAATCGCACCCCACTAAACATTCTCTTTTCTTATTTTAGCCCCTTTATCCCTGTCAACCTATGAGACGCGACACAACAGCACCTACCATTGGCCTTTCTCGCCGCTCCCTGGCATAATACCCCAGACACTGTTATATCCACAACTATTCTCTCGACGTCGCCTTTACTCATCAGCCCAACCACTAATACAGAAACCTACTCCTCAAATCACTGACCGAAAGAACTCCTACCAACCATTTAATCAAGTTCCTGCAGTGTAAGCGTACCGTCACGAAAACTTAACCACTACCACCCACATACACCTGACCATCAGATAGACTAAGTTCCCACCCCCGATCTCTGTTTCCACCCCTCTCAAAAACCATCTCAAAATAACCCAACCACTCATACAGCTTCAAATTCATACGTCCACAGCTAGTTCCTTCTTACCCAGAAGCCCCCCACAGACAGACCTTACCATACATTAGTAGTAGACCCCTAGACTATTGCGAATACCTTGAATTTTGAAGACACCATGACCTATAATACTTTGTAACAGGCATGTGAGGTGTGTGTGTGGTAGATGGTCAACATATCACACAATGGCCTATCAATACATATTGAGGCAGCCACCCTCTAGACACAAGATACCTTAAGAAAAAGCACACCACACACAATAGCAAGGAGAGCAAGGCCAACTTTCATATTACACTTAAGATCCTAAGTTGTGCTATTCATGGCATTACATAGGCCCCAGGTACATAGGTAAGGATTATTAACCATTTAAAATCCTCAATGGCAGAACCATACTCCACCCTAACATGATATACAACGGATGCTTAAAACAAAACATAAAAGGAACAAATCACAACTAGAGGTAGGAATGTAGGCATAGGCTTCACATTAGTATCATCATAGCACATGCTCTATAATGTTTATAATTTGAATCATGGACATGGTTAACACATACATAGTTAACATAAAGTAAACACTGCCACATAAGTGGGAAATAACCAAGCCCCATTCCCTAAAGTCTTTATCAGGGTACAATACTATACATATAGTAAGAAAGCGATAAGGCTAGTCTTACCAATTCTCACCCTTTTCATGCATCATTGATCGCAAACACTATTATTTATCCAAAAGTCATATATATAGAAGTAATAAATTAAGATAATCATAGAATAAAACCCATTTACAAATCACTACAAAGATCATACTATAATATAAATTACAAGGGGCATCTCAGATGTAAGGAAAGTACAGATAACATATAATTATTTAATAAAAACTCACTAGCAATGATCATAAAATTAGTTCATTAATGGAATAAGAAGGTCAGTATATAATTCATACAATTAATCATAAAGAAATCACTTTAAAGCTCTTCCATATCAAGCGTATAACATAGGTATGAGACTTGTCAAATTCGTAGATAGGGGGTATGGAGAGGGGAACAACCAACACTTGTTTGTTATTTATGTTTCTCTTTTTTTATTAGGTATTGATAATCAATAATTAATTTTCGGCAATAATGTACATGTTAGGATTTTAGCAATGAAATCAGAGTCTAGATGAGACACTATTAGAGTGCTATAAAGGGTCGACACAACAGATAAATTATAACGGAGTTCAGGAAGGTAAGTTTACATAAGTTAATCCCATTCAACTATCATGAATTCACCATCGTGTGTTCATTCATATAACATCCTCATTATTGCTTTATTGGAAGCAGCTATAGACAATAACCATGAATCAATCAATATAAATCTAACTTAACGTCAAGATTCAAAGTACAACTCCATAGAGTAGTAGAAGAAACCTAGAGTAATTCAAACCAAGGAATTATTACTTTTGATCAGAATAGATTTATATAAACCAATTCAACCATGGTGTTAATTAAAACATAGCTACAAGACCATAAACGTAATTCAAATCCAATTTAGTATCATTAGAAGTCGGGTACAGTGAACCATGGAAACTAGGATAAACATGCTCAAATCTCCTAAATTGATCCTCATGGAGCCTGATGACATAAACGTGTCGCAACATAAAATTCATGTAAATAACCAGTATAACAATCACCTCATAAGATAGAATCAAATTCACTCGATAGCAATTCAAGATCACAAAAGCCCAGTAAAGCTAACGTTTTGGGGAAGGAGCATGGATTCATCATGCAATTGGAGTAAAATTCACGATTAATAAACCATTGTTATTAACTTCAATAATCAGATTCAATCTTTACATTCAAAACCTTTTTAGAAAGACCCATGCATATTAAGAACAAAATGTCGAGATCTCTATGTTTCTCTTTTGTGAAATATTGAGAAATGCTGGGCCGAGAGCAAAATATAAAGAGAAGAGATGAAACCATCACCATACCTTTATCTATTGAAAATTCTGTAAAACCTTATGATTATCCAATAGGAAACCCCGCAGCTCCAAGAGTCTGCGCTTCACCAATAATGGAGGTTTGAAAGGAAATATATTTGGAGGGAATGGCTTCAATCGTACGAGAGGATTCTAGAATGGGGTGATCACGTTTTTGATGACTTATATACACCCAAAAATAGATAAATAAACATATTAGGGTCATTTTAGGACGTGGAATGAATTTCCCATTCACCCCTATAATTAAAACAGACGTTGCTTGCAACTTATAGTGCACCAGCGAAGGAGGTAATGACGAGCAGTTTGCTGCTTGGCGGTACGTGCATGGCTTCCGTCCAGAAAACTTAGCCAAAATTTGATTTTGAACCTATCCAAAAAAGTTCCCCAGTCGCCGATACTTTGCTTGCGGTCTGTTAGGGTACCAACGATCCACGTCGTTGAAATCCGTCACTGGACACTTGCATAAGGCAGTGTCTTTAAAGCCTTGGTTGTTCCTTCTTTGGGGCCTCTTGTAGACCCTTTTGAAAGATAATACCCGGGACTTTCATGAGAGTACATAAAATTAAAACCGGTTTTATACTCCAAATAAATTCATCCAAAACAAACCACCACAAGAGTCCAACACAGTCCAAAGCCCCATCAAAACACACTTGAACGTCTTAAGGGATATCTTTGAACGCAGCTTTGACGTCTTGGTCGTTTGAGTCCCAACTTTCTCGAAAATAATATACACTCATTAAACATTTATAACTCATTTAGAGGTTAAATTCATTGACACACAAATAAACACGATGCATGACACATAGGCCCATAACCTTCTAGTCATTCTTAATATATTCGGTCGTATCCCTTTGACGTTCGACCTTCCAAAACTTCAAAACACCACACTACCTCTAACCATATAAAGAAATTTTATGACCCTTAGAAACTTCAGAAAGAAAAACATTTTAGTCTCTATACACCCTTTGTTATTTTGGGGTCTTACAGGCAGCACACACGGTCGAACTACGTTGGTGTGGCATGCCACATGGCCCTTGGGAAACATACACAGTCGGATGCGGCAGGCTTGGCATTCCATCATCACCTTTGTAAAGAAAAAAAGGACAGAAGACGTCGGACATGGAATTCCATCATCTCCCTTGGACTTCGAATACGATCGAACGTTCGGGGGAGGCCATTCTTCATCGGCTAGGGGCAGCACACCACCATTAGCGAGGGGGGGAGACCATAGGGAATTTACATGCCATTGTTGCCCTTGGGAGGCACGCACGGTGGGACCACATTGGGCATGACATGCCATCATCGCCCTTGGACAGAACAGACGGTCATACAACATTGGGCGTGGTATGGCATCATCTCCCTTGGACTGAACATACGGTTGGATGACATCGGGCGTGGCATGACCACATGGCCCTTGGGCAGCACACACAGTCGGACGACATCACGCGTACATGCCAATATAGACGTGGGGCACAGCAATTAGGCACACGGTAAAGTTGAGAAGCGGGCGTGGCATGCCATCTCGACCTTGGATAGCACACACGGATTGACGACGTCAAGCGTGGAATGGCTTCATCTTCCAGTTGGAACCAGCACACACTATAGGGCACTACGTTGGGCGTTAGCATGCCATCATACGCCTTGGAAGAACACACGGATCGGGACCGACGTAGGCATGGCATGCCATTTCAATCGTCCTTGAGAAAGCTGTACACAATCGGAGATGAGGACTGTTGGGCAAGAACATGATCATCACCTTGGACAGTATACACGATTGGCACGTAGGGCGTGGATCCCGATGGACATTGGGCAGCACACACGGTCGGACTACGTCGTGCGTGGAATGCCATCATCGCCCCTGGGAGGCACACAAGGTCGGACGACGTCAGGCGTTAGATGCCATCATTTCCCTTGGGCCCCACACACGGTCGGACTACATCGGGAGTGGCATGCCATCATCGATCATGGTTTTTGCATTCTTACTAATCTAATATATCTTCTCGATTTTCCCATCGCATTGTACAAGTCTTTCATTTTAAACTTAATACGTTACGAAGCATATTACTTTTCTAGTTTTACATTTATGTTATTCTATATAAAAATATAAATAATATTTAAAAAAACTAAAGCAAATTAAGGAGTTGACCACAAAGATGTAAAAAAGCAGAATAAAAAGAAATCGCGTCAAACGAGATGAGCCCAAAGTTTCAATTTTTGAAGTATGTCATCAAATATTCACGATTGAAATGAAAATAAAAAAATTAGTTGTAAATATGTGAAATTTCAAACGTCCATAACTTTTGACTAGGATATGCGATTGAGGCATTTTTTTTCTCAATTTGGTTATTTATTTTAGATCTAAATGAACAAACTGCCCAAAAGTGGTTTGGACAAGCCGATTGAAAATATTTCTTTAATCCATTAAATTTTGAATTTCCCCCAATTTTAAAGAAAATTGTAATTCTCTATTGCTACAAATATGATAAAGAAAAATAGAATTTGAGTTCAAAGTACCTTGGTAACACATGTAAATGTCAATTTTATGTAGTAATCAATGGTATGATAAAAAATCTTTTTATCCGTTGTTTTCAATTTTACATTCCCCTAGTTTTTTCACAAAACGGTTGGGATGACATCGAGCGTGGCATGCCATCATTTCCCTTGGACAGTACGCACGATCGTACTACATTGGTCTTGGAATGCCATCATGGCCCTTGGTCAGCACACATGGTTAGACGACGTCGGCTATGGCAATGCCTTCATCGCCCTTGGAATGCACACACGGTCGGACGAAGTCGGGCGCGGCATGCCATCATCGCTCGTGGAGAGAGAATACACGGTTGAAATTTGGCGGCAATGCCATGCTATCATGGCCCATGGACAACACACACGGCGGAAGACTTCGAGCGTGACATGCCATCTTCACCCTTCGATAACACACACAATGGGACAATGTCCATCGCCCTAGGATAACATACACGGTCGAACGACTTCTTGTGATAAATTCCATTATTACCCTTGGGCGGAACACACAGAAGGACGTTGTCGAGCATGGCATCCGATCATCGCCCTGGGCAGCTACCACGGTCGCACGACTGTCGGCGTGGCATGGCCCCTATCCATTATCGTTAGGGACATTATCCACAATGGACAAACGTCAGGCTGGCCTACCTCGCCTTAGCCCTTGAGAACCCACACAAATACCGATGACATCGTTGCCGGCCTTGCCATCATGACAGTCCTTTGGACAAACCACACACTGGTCGGGAATCGAGGACGTCGACGTGGCATTGCTATCATTGCATTTGGCGAACTGCACACAGGATGAGACGAACGTCAAGAATAGAGGACCGTCATCGCCCCTGTGTAGCACACATTGTCATAATATGTGGAGCATAAGATCCATCATTACCCTTGGGCAACATATACGATAGGACTACGTCGGGCTTGCATGCCATAATCACCATTGGGCATCACACACGATTGGAAGATGTCAGGCGTGACATTCCATCATCACACTTGGATAGCATACACGATCACACGACGTTGGGCGTGTAATGCATTCATCGCCCTTAGAAATGAACACACAGTCAGACGACGTCGTGTGTAAAATGCTGTCGCCTATGGACTGCACACAACGATAGACAACGTCGGGTGTTGCATGCCATCATCATTCTTAGACAACATACATGGTCGGACGACATCTAGCGTGGCATGTTATCATCATCCTTGGACTGTAAAAATGGTCAGACAACGTTGGGAATGGCATGCTATTATGGCCATTGGGAAGCACACACAATCAGATGACGTCGGGCATTAAATGTCATCATTCCCTTGGACAACATACATGGTCTAACTACGTTGGGCGTGACATGTTATCATCACCCTTGGAAAGCACACACACTCGGAAGACGTCAAGCGTGGCATGCCTGCATGGCCCTTGGGCAGCAGAGACGGTCGCACGACATCGGGCGTGGCAATGTTATCATTTCCCTTGGGAAGCACCCAAGATCAGACGACATCGGGCGTTAAATACGCATCAGCCCTTGGAAAGATGCATACATGATGGATGACGTGAGTGTGCATGTTTAATCGTTCCTTTGTAAGAACAGAGCAGATGACATATGCGTGGCATGCCGTATGTCCCTTGTGCAACAACATGATAGGAAATATGCCAGGCGTGGAATGCCATCATCGGCCTTTTGGGCAGCACACAAGGTGGAAGACGTCAGGACAGTGGCAAACCTATTGCTATTGGAAAGCATAAATGATCCGACGAGGTGGGAGTGGCATGTTGTTCATCACCCATTAACAACACACAGAGTTGGACCCATTAGGGAATGGCATGGACCGCATGCGATCCTTGGGCACCACACCACGGTATTGGATTGGGAAGACTACATCGGCATGGAATTCCATCCTCACCTTGGGTAGCACACAAGGTCTGACGATATCGGGTGTTAGATGCAATCATTTCCCTACGTCAACACACACAGTCGGCCGACGTCGAGCGTGGCCTGTCATCATCGCTATTGCACTACGCACACAATCGGACTATGTCAGCGTGGCATGCCATCATGTCCCTTGGGCAGCACACACGAGCATACTATGTCGGGCGTGGCATGCCATCATAGCCTTGGCCAACCCACACAGCAGGACGACATTGAGCGTGGTAAGCCATCATAGCCCTTGGACTGCACACACGGATGGATGACATCAGGCTTGGCATGCCATCATCGCTCTTGTGAAGCACACTACGGTCGACGACATCGGATGTAAATGCCATATGCCCTTGACAGAAAACACGGAACGAACGACGTCGGGCATGGCACCCATATCACCCTTTGGACAGCCAAATGGTCAGGATGATGTCAGAGGTGGCATGCATATCATCGCCCTTGGAGAAGATACACCGGCAGTAGAAGACGTAAGGCGTGGAATGCCGACATGGAACCTTTGGGCAAACACGAAGTGATATCTTGAGTAGGGCATGCCATGTATATGCGCCTACTTTAGTAGGACAGATCACAAGGTCGGACTAAGGAGAGTGGGCCTGCGCTCGATCACGTTTGATTGCACACAAGGATGGAACACAAGTGGGTGTGTGGCATGCCTCATGGACCTTGTGCAGCACAAACTATCAGATCGTCGGGCACAGATGCCATAGTGTACTTGGAAAACATACAACAATGGACTACGTAGACGGGGCATGCCATCATAGCCTTGGCCAACAACACACAGCAGATGACATCGAGCGTGGTTAATCCACCATCGCCCTTGGACTCAACACCAACGGATGGATTGACACCGTCTTTGGCATGACATCATCGCTCTTGTTGCAGCACACACGATCAGACGACTCGGATGATAGATGCATCATGGCCCTTTGGCCGCAAACACGACGGGACGATGTCGGGCATTGGCATCCATCATAACCCTTGCGACAGCATTACCATGGTCGGAATGATGTCGGGTTGGAATGCCATCTTATCGCCCTGAGAAAGATACACGGTCGGACGACGTCAGGCCGTGGGCATTGACCAATGGCCCTTGGCAAACAGGCCAGTCGGATTGTTTCGGTGCATGGCATGTAATCATCACTCAGGAAACACACAACGTTCACACTAATCGACTGTGAGAATGGGATAATCACTTTTTGATTGCGCACCCACCACACAATGACCGGAGGACTCAATTGCAGGAATTGTGGCCCATGGCTCATTGCCTGTGGCAACATAAAACTATCAGACGACGTCGGCGGCATCAGATGCATCATGACGTGGCATGCCATCTCTCCTAAGGACAGAACCCACCCGATCGACAATGTCAGGCGTGGCATGCATTCATCTCCTTTGTACAAACACACATGTTTAGAACACGACATCGAAGTTGATGCAATCATCGCCCCATTGGACAGCACAAACGATCGTGTTATAACGCTAGAGAGGTGCATTCCAGATGGTCTTTGGATAGCACACACGGTCAGACGACGTGAGCGTGACATGCCATATTGCCTTGGATAGCACACACGATCGGGGAATTGCTGAGCCTGGCACACCACTCATCACACTTAGGCAGCACACACGAATAGAAACGAACGCGAGGGAGAAGTCGGAATGAAAGAAGAGAAGTGAAAGGATACAAGACCAACCCCTGAACGACGTCAGGCATGGAAATTATCCTCGACCATGGCCCCAAAATTGCACAGATTGGAACTGTCGACGGTCATGCCGTATGGCCCTTGGCCCAAGCACACACAATTGGGATGGACGATTCGAGAATGGCATGCCATCATCGACATGGGCAAACACAACGTTAGACGACGTCGGGCCGTGGCATACCATATTATCTCTTTGAAAGAATAACAGGGTCAAAACAACGTTGTTTGTGGAATGACATTATCTCCCAGGGAAAAACGCACACATGAGTCGGACGAAGGTCGTGCGTGGTCCGTGGTATGTTATCATGATTTGTGTGTACACACGTTCAGCATGACATCGGTATAATTCAATCATCCCAATGAGAATAGATAGATAGGCATACCACGGTCAAAAGTATATAGGACTGGACATGTTATCCGCCCTTGGAGAAATACGATTGATCGGAGACGATGTTGGGCGTGGATGTTATCATCTCCCTTGGGACAGCAAACACGATCGACCACGTTGGTGGGCATTTACGCATGGCCCTTAGGAACAGATACGTCGGATTGAAGTCGGGTTGGTCATGACTTCATCCCTATTAGTAAGCCACACATGATGGACAACGTCGAGTGTTACCTGCCATTCTAAACCCATGGAGGAAAGCACAATGGTCACGACGATCATCGGCGTGCAGCCATTATCTCCCTTGGACAGCCAGACAGGGTGGATATAACGGCGGGCGCTGGCATGCCATCAATCGCTTGGAATGGACACACGGTAAGGAAAGACGAGAGCCTTGGCATGCGTAACGTAATTCGACCTTGGATAGCATTAAACCAGGGAAGAATCTTATGACATCGGGCATGGCTGCCATCATCGCCCTGGGACAATACTACATGGTCGGAACAACGTCGGGCGTGGCCGTATCATTCGACGTGCTGCACACAGGGTCTTTCAAAAATGTTGGGTGTGCATTATTATACTATACGTAGGGTTAGTGTTTAAGATCTGAACAACATGGTCGATGTCATGGCCGTTAAATTTTATCATTGCAGTGGAAAGCATACACGTTCGATTAGTGGCAGTGGCATGTTATTCGCCTTAGACAGCAAACGTGATCGAATGACGTCAAGCTTGGTATGCCTGCATGGCCCTTGGAGCACACCACGATGGAACAACTCGGCCTTGAAATGTACATTCCCTTGGGCAGCATACCCAGCACGACGTGCCAGGAGGATTAAATGTCATCATCCCTTGATAACACAACATACATGGAGACTACGTCAAGTGTCGGGGCAACCAAGTTATCATTCTTTATGTCACCAGACTGGTCGGATGAAATCATGTTGATGCACGACATTGACGGACTTTGGGAAACCAACACACGTCACAGACGTCAAGCGTGACAGGCCATCATAAGCCCTTGGGCAGCACACACAGGGTCGGAAAACGGAAGATTGTGGGAGTGGCGTGACCACATTGCCATCATCGCCTTGGGTAGCACACATGGTCGGTCGGAACTATGTCGGCTGGCATGTGCCTACAAGTCATTGGGCCACACACAGTCGGATATGTCAGCATGGCAGACCATCATCACCCGTGTACTACACAACACGGTTGGACACTGTCAGTATGCACGAATGCCCATATTAATTAGCGATTAAGGGAGCAGCACACCCGATCTCTCGGACGAGTTCGGGCGTCCATGACATCATTACCCTTAGCAACACACAATCTCAGACTACGTTCGGGCATTTAAATTGCCCACATTCCTTAGCCAGCAACAATAGTCGGACTACATCGTTGAGTCCATCTAGCTTAGGTACAACACAAGAAACGATCGAGGCGTCGTTTATGCACACTTCATTGACTTGGACAAACACACACACACCATCGGCGATGTTAGGCGTGGGAATGTCGGAAGGTCCTAGGGAAGCAGACACGGTCGGACAACGACGAATTTTTAATGCAATTTCATGCACTTGGACAACACACACGATTGGAATACATCGGGCGTGGCATGATATCATCGCCCTTGTAAAGCATACACGATAAGACGACGTTGGGTGTGGCATTGTTTCATCGCCCTTGGAAAGGAAGAAAGGGGAGCATACACGATAACCACGTAGCAATAGAATGTCGGTATGGGCTTGGGCAGCACACACAGGCGGGACGACGTCGGGGGACATGCCATCATAATCCCTTGGGATCAAGACACGGGTGGAATACGTCGATTGTGGCATGCGATCACACATTGATTTGCACATATGAGGACGGACGACGTCGGGGATGGGCCTCATCTCGGCAACCTTGTTGCAAGCACACACTATCAGACGACGGTCAAGATCAGGAATGCCTTCATTGTCCTTGGACAATAATACAGGTCAAGATCGGACTTTGTGGGCGTGGCATGCCACCTCGCCCCGTGACACTTTTGAAAGACACATACGGTCGGACAATGTAGGCGTGGAATACCCATAATGCTTTGTACAAAACACACACTGGACTAGCGCAACGTACATGCATGCTGCATGGTCTGGAAACACACAAAGTTTCACGACGTCAAGGTGAGAGCATGCCATATCCCCATTGAGAGCACACACGATAAGAATTTGTTGAGCGTGGTATGCAATCATACACTATGCAGCACAACGGTAAGATGAAGCGTGCGACAGGCTTTGGGCATGCCATCATCTACCCTTGGAAAGTCATACACAATACTTCGAACAAAGTTCGAGGCATGGACATATTATCATCAGCCTTGACAAAAAAACAAGTGGACCACGTTTAGAAGCGTGTCATGCCGCATGGCCCTTGTCAAGCACACACGATTTGGAGAAATTGAGGAAAGGTGGGCACGCATCATCGCAGACCGTTGGGCAAGCCGAACAGAAGTAAGGAAGATGTCGGGCGTTAAAAGTAAGAATCATCGCCATCCATTGGGAAGCTAAAACGCGGTCGGATGCCGTGAGCGTTAAAGTCGATAATCGCCATTGGGAAGCACAAGCACGTCGGGTGGACGCATGACCTCATCACCCTGGGACAACAACACTGTTGGATAAGTCAGGCGTGGCATGCAAAACACACGGTTTGACAAATCGTCGGGGGTGGCATCCATGAATTTTCAATCTCTTTGACAGAGACAATACACAGGGTTCAAACAAGGGGCGGGAATGCCATCATTGTCGTTGGAATTCATAACATGAAGGATTACGAGACAACATGGGTTTTATTATTGGACATGCCATAATCGCCTTTGGACTTCACACAAGAATAGACGACATCGCGTGGCATGCCATCATCTCCTTGGACTAAATAGCAAACGATCGGACGACGTCTAGAGTGGAATAGTTATCATTTCCTTGGATTGTAAACACCGGTTAGGCACACATTGGGCGTTGTGGCAGGAGCATTATCGCCCTTTTTTGGCCAGCGCCAGCACGATCTGATGATGTGGGCTGTTTGGTAAGAATGCCATCCTTTCCTTAAGACACGATAGCATGGTAGAACAAGCGTTGGGTGTGGCATGTGTTGAATGCCTAGAGGCCTTGGAAAAGCAACGACAACGGTAGGATGACGTTAAGCGTGGCAGAAAGCATGGGCCTTGGGTGCAGCGACGATCGCAGGACGTGGGCATGACATATTATCATAGCCCTTTGGACAAAACATACAGTTGTACCACGTAGGGCGTTTCATGCCCGCATGGCCCTTGTTCGAAAACACGATTGGTGACATTGAGAGTGGCATGCCTTCATCGCAATTGAGGCAGCACATACAGAGTTCGGGGGGGGTGAAAACACGGCGTCGGGGTTTTTTTTTTATTATTAAAGCCATCAAGCAATTAGGGAAAGGGAGCAAGCACACCATGGTGGACGACTTATCTCGGGGAATCTGGGTAGCCATGCAAAAATCACCCTTGTACAGCATACACTGTCGGAGAATGTTGGGCGTGGCAATTGCGAACAACACGGGTCTACAAGTCGGGCGTTAGGGCATGATATCTCTCTCTTTGACAGGTACACAGGGTCAAACAACGTCGGGTTGAGAATTCATTATATCCCTTTGAAAGTCACCGGTAGAGAGACGAGTGGAGTGGTTGTTATCATCGGCCTTAGTGTGTAGATGCACACACGTTAAGATGACGTACGGGCGTTTTAAAATGTCCTCAGATACACGATGGAAACATACGTGAAACTATGTCAACCGTTGACCTGTTATCATCGCCCTTGGAAATGAATACATGAAGAACTCGGATGAGTTGGGGAGGCATGTAACATAGCCTTGGATAGCATACTGGATCGAAACAACCACGTAGGGCAGGATGTGTATGACTGCATGGCCCTAGGCGCATCATGATCGGATGACGTTTAGGGAGTGGCATACCATCATAACATCGGGGGAGCACACATGAGGGGACAACATCGAGCGTTATATGCTATATTCACCCTTGGGAAGCCACACGGTCGGACATTTGTCGGCTTGTGCATGGGACACTGAGCATCCTAGTGAGGGGGAGCACACCCGTTCGGACGAGGTGCGAGTTTAACGCTGCAATCATTGCCATGGGGATAATCACACACATGATAAAAAGCAGAGTCGGGAGATAACTGTCATCATCAACATAGTTACACGAAGTCGGACGACGCTCGGAGTGGAATGCAATCATCGTGGTTGGAATTAAACACACGTCGGGACAACATAGGGTAGGTGTGATATGACATCAGTCGCCTTCTTTGGATTGCAAACAAGAATAAGGACAACATCGGGATTGTGCGCAGACATGACCAATCACCCTGAACAAAAATTACAACGATCGGGATGACGTTCTTAGAGGGGCATGTTATCATTGCGGATTGTAAACACCGAGCTAGTAGGACAACGTTGGGCGTGGCATGCTTTTATCCTTGGCGCGCACAGACGCGATCAAATGAAAAGTCGGGCGTTAAATTTAAATGCTTTGTTCCCTTGGCAGCGTACACACTTCTGGCGGAATAGTTGGGCGTGGCATGTTATCATCGCCCTTGGAAAGCACAACGGGGTGGATGACGTCAAGCGTGGCTGACCAGCATGGCCCTGGGTGCAGAACAGACGTTCGACGCGTCGGGCATATATAGGAATATCTAGCCCTTGGACAAAACCAAAGATTGGACCCGTAGGCGAGTGTCATTACCGTATGGCCATCTGTCAAGCACACGCCAGATTGGAGAATGAAAGTGAGAGTGCATACCATCCATCGCCATTTGGCAGCACCATAGAGAGTTGCAATACCATATGCATCGCCATATGTGGAAAATCAAATACGGCACGGGACGCAGTTGGGCATTTAAAGTCCCAGATCATCGCCCTGGGAAGCAGAAGACACAGTCCAACGACAGCGTCGGGTGTAGCATGCCATATAACCCTTGGACAAGGCCATACACCGTAGACGGATAATGTCGGGCGTAGTAGCAGGCGAACCACAAGAAGGCACCGGGGTGCATGACATTATCTCTCTTTGACCAGAAACAACAGGGTCAAATAACGTCTAGTTTGAGAATTTATTATATCCCTTGGACACCACAATGGCGAACGAACATCGTGGCGTGGTATGTTATCACGGGCCTTTGTGTGCACACATGTTCAGATGCATGTCGGCGTTTAATGCATCAGTTACCCATGGATAGCATACACGATCAAACTATTGTCATACCGTTGACATGTTATCATCGCCCCTTGGATAAAAATACATGATCAAGGATATTGGGTGCGTGGGTGTTATCTCACCCTTGGACAAAATACACGATCGAAACCAAGCAGGGTAGTGGAATGAAGCTGCCCTTAGGCAACATATATGAATGGGTATGACGTTGGGTGTGGCATGCCATCATAACAATGGAGGAAGCACCACATGATGGGACAACATCGAGGTGAAAGCCTTGTCTTCAACCCTTGGGAAGCCAACAACACGGATTCGGACAAGCGTAGGGAGTGCAATGCGATTAAGAGGACTTGGGAGCAAAACCAGTAATTTCGAAACGACCATCGCGCTTTACATGCCATCATGCCATTGGAATCACCATATTGTGGGAAGGACGTCAGGCATACATCTATCATCACCCATAGTACACAGATTGACGACGTTGGGCGTGTGGAAATGACAGTAATGCTGAAAGTCTAGAAAATACAAAAAAACGATTGGAAAAAATCGGTGTGTGACATATCACACACGCAGAATTTGGACTTGACCCAAGAAATAGACGACATAGGGCGTTGCATGCCATCATCTCCCTTGGACAACATAGACGATCGGCCGATGTCTAGCGTGGACCATGTTATCATTGCCACAGGATTGTAAAAACACGGTTTTAGACACCGTTGAGGCATGGATGCGATTATCGGCCCTTGGTAATAGCGCACACGATTTATTATGACGTCGGGGGTAAATGCCAGTAGATTTCCCTTGGACAGCGCGAACAGGGACACGGTGGGAGGTGGCTGTTATCATCGCCTTTGAATGTACATAAAGGTCGGGGAGGAGATGACGTCCAAGAGTGCACTCGACCGCAGAAGATGGCAAATTTGAGCAGCACAGACGACGTTGTAGATTCGCAAGCGGCGTCGGGCATGGCGTACTATCATCGCTTGGACAAAAAACACTGATGGACCACGTAGGGATAAGGTTTTTTTGTGTCAGGCCGCATGGACATGTCAACACACGCAGATTGGCATGAGCATGAGAGTGGCAGCACAATGCATCGCCATGGGGAAAGTAAGG
The DNA here is from genome assembly GCA_027704765.1 of Solanum habrochaites. NCBI lineage: Eukaryota > Viridiplantae > Streptophyta > Magnoliopsida > Solanales > Solanaceae > Solanum > Solanum habrochaites. Next base: position 31,619 of record JAKWJA010000975.1, on the reverse strand, counting down.
ACGGTAGAGACGCCGTCGGGGTTTATTTAATTAATTTTAAAGTCACCACATCCATCCGCCCTTGCGAAGCACACTACACACGTAAGACCATGACAAAGTCGGTCTCTCTTTTTTGATGGTACTTAATTTTTTATATACTGCCATCCTCACCCTGCGACAACATACACTGTCGCATAATGTCGGGCGTTCGGCATCGCGAAACACACGGGGTTTTTCTGACAACATCGGGCCGTGGCATGGACATCATCTATGCTTTTCAACATAAAATCGGTCAAACAACGTCGGGTTTGGAACTTCATTATCTCCCTTGAACAGCACACACGGTCGGACGATGTCGTGGCGTGGTATGTTATCATTGGCCTTTATGTGCACACACGTTCAAATGACGTCGGGCGTTAAATGCCATCATTACCTATGGATAGCGTACACGGTCGAACTATGTCGACCGTGACATGTTATCATCGCCCTTGGAATGAATACATGATGGAATGATGTTGGGCGTGGCATGTTATCATCGCCCTTGGATATCATACACGATCAGACCAAGTAGGGTGTGGCATGACTGCATGGCCCTTAGGCAGCATATATGATCGGATGACGTTGGGTTTGGCATGCCATCATAACTTTTGGGAAGCACACATGATGGGACAACATCGAGCGTGACATGCCATCTTCACCCTTGAGAAGCACACACGATCGGACATTGTCGGGCATGCCATGCCATTAGCGCCCTTGGGGAGCACACCCGTTCGGACAACGTCGAGCTTTACATGCCATCATTGCCATTGGGAATCGCACACTGTGGGAAGACATCGGGCATAACATGCCATCATCACCCTTAGTACACGATCGGACGACGTCGGGTGTGGAATGCCATCAGCGCCGTTGGAATTAACGCACAATCGGACAAGAGCGGGTGCGACATGCCATCATCGCCTTTAAACTGCACAAAAGAATAGACGACATCGGGCGTGGCATGCCATTATATCCCTTGGAAAACATACACGATCATATGACGTCTAGCCTGGCATTTTATCATTGCCCTTGGGTTGTAAACACGGTAGGACAACGTTGGGCGTGGCATGCTATTATCGCCCTTTGGCAATGCACACGATCAGATGACGTCGGGCGTTAAATGCCATCCTTTCCCTTGGACAGCGTACATGGTCGGACTACGTTGGGCGTGTCATGTTATCATCGCCTTTAGAAAGCACACACGGTCGGATGACATCAAGCGTGGCATGACCGCATGGCCCTTGGGCAGCACAGACAGTCGCACGACGTCGGGCGTGGCAATGTTATAATTTCCCTTGGAAAGCACTTTGTATGCCATCATTGCCTTGGGAAAGCATACCCGATAAAACTACGTCGGGTGTGACATATTATATTCATCCTATGTCAGCACACACAGTAAGAACATCATGTGTGGCATGCCCGCATGTCCGTTAGGAAACACACATGATCGGAATACGTCGGGTGTTGCATGCCATCATCACATTTGGGCAGCACACATGATTGGAAGACATCGGGTTTGGCATGCCATTATCGCTAATGGAAAGCATACATGATCGTACGATGTTGGGCGTGGCATGTTGTCATCACCCTTGGACAGAACACACGATAGGACCACATAGGGCTTGGCATGCCCGCATGGCCCTTCGGTAGCACACACGGACGGACTACGTCGGGCGTGGAATTCCATCATCACCCTTGGGTATCACACATGGTCAAATGACATCTGGTATTAGATGCCATTATTGCCCTAGGGCAACATTCACTGACGAACAACATTAGATGTGGCATGCCATCATCTCCTTTGGACAGCACACACTGTCGGACGATGCTAGGCGTGGTATGCCAGCATTGTCCTTTAACAACATAGACAATCGAACAACGTCGAGCATAGCATGCCATCATCACCCTTGGACAACACACATGATCGGAATACGTCGGGCGTGGTAAATCCTCATCGCCCTTGGGTAGCACACATGTTCAGACGATGTTGGGAGTGGTATGCCATCATCGCCCTTGGAAAGCGTACACATTCAGACGATATTGCGTGTGGCATTTTATCATCGCCATTGGACAGCACGCACGATTTCCACGTAGGGCGTGGCATGTACGATTCGCCCTTGGGTAGCACACACGGTCGAATGACATCGGGTGTTGCATGACATATTGCAATAGGGCTGAACACACGATCGGACGATGTCGGGTGTGCCATGCCATCATCGCCCTTGGGTAGCACAAACGGTCGGATGATGCCGGGCGAGGCATGCCATCATCGCCATTGGACCGCATACATGGTCGGATGATGTTAGGCGTGGCATGCCATCATTTTCTTTAAAATGAACACACGGTCGGATGACCTCGAGCGTGGCATGATATTATCTCCCTTCGACAACATACATAAGTTATGACGACGTCTGGCATGACATACCATCTTCTCATTTGGACACGGTCAAACGACAGTGGGCGATGTATGTTATCATCACCGTTGGACTGCATACACATTCGTACAACATCGGGCGTGGCATGATATAATAGCCCTTGGGTGTCACACACTATCGAATGACATAAGTCGTTAAATGACATAATTACCCATGGATCACATACAGGATCAATCTACGTCGGGTGTGGCATGTTATGATCTCTCTTGGAAAGCATACATGATTGGACAATGTTAGGTTTGGAATGTTATCATCACTCTTGGATAGCAAACATGATCGAACCACATAGGGTGTGGAATGTCAGCATTGCCCTCGGGCAACATACACGTTCGAATGACGTCAGGAGTGGGATGCCATCATCTCCATTGGGCAGCAGACACGGTTGGATGACGTCGGGCGTGACATGCCATCATCACCCTTCGACAACATACACGGTCGGACAACTCAGTCATGGCATGCCATCATCGCCCTTGGAAATGAACACACGGTCGGTGATGTCGGGCGTGACATGCCATTATCGCCTCCTTTGTACTTCGCACAAGGATTGAGTGTCGGTGTCCGCATGTTAATATAGTCCTATGAGCACACACAGGTCGATGACGTCAGTGCATGGGCATGCTCGCATGTCCGTTGGGCCAGGGTGAGCCCACCCGGTCCGGAATACATCGGGCGTTTGTATGCCATCAATCGCCATTAGGCAGCACACACGTTTGGACACGTCGGGGTGGCATCCATCATCCGTCTACTGGGAAAGCATACATGGATCGGACATGTTTAGTGTGGCTTTGTTATCATCACCCTTGGACACAATACAAATGATCGAACCACCACAAAAAGATAGGGTAACATCAGGCCCGTATTGTACCCTTGGGAATCACCACACTCGGGCTACGTGGCTGGCATCCATCATCGTCCGTGGGCTTACCAAACAGTTGCTGACGTCTGGTGTTAGATTCCATCATTGCCCTAGGGTACCACACCGTCATCAACGTGGAGCGTGGGCAATCCAGCATCGCCATTGGACAGTACACATGACAAGACCTAACGTCAGCTTGGCATCCATCATCCCCGTGGGCAGAAAACATGGTGGGACGATGTTTCAACGTGGCAATGCATCAGCGCCCTTGGAATGCACACACTATTCAACGACATCAGGAGTTGCATGTCATTATCGCCCTTGAAAAGCATACACGACAATGATGTCTGACGTGGCATGGTTTATCATTTTCCTCGAAAAACCCACACGTCGGAATTGACGTCGGGCGAGATATTCTTCTATGACGTTGGGCAGCACACAGGATCGGTAATTCTCGCAATGGGATGCCATCATCGCCATGGGCAGCACACGCAGTCGGATTGATTCGGGTGTGACATGCATTTTTCGCCCTGGAAAACACACAATGGTGGGACGACATTGGTTTATGGCATGCCATCATCACCCGTGGACAACATACACACTAGGACTACGTCCGGGCATGAGACTTCCATCATAGACTTTGGGCACACACACAGTCGGACGACATCGAGCGTGCTAAGCTAACATCATCACCCCTGGACGCACACAGAATGGATGACTTTGCCTTGACAAGGCCATCATGCTCTTTTGTAGCACACACGGTCGGACGCATTGGTGATAGAGCCATCAATTGTTCATGGGCAACCAAACACGGACGACGATTTCGGGATGGCATTCCATCATCACCCTTGGACTGCATAAAAGGTCGGACGACGTCGGCATGGCTTCCATCATCGCCCTTGCCGCATACACGGTAAGGACGATATTAGTGTGGCATACCCCATGGCCCTTGGGCTACACAACCATCGAATGACGTCGAAATAGCATGCAATCATCGCCTTAGACAGCATACCGGTCGGACTACATCGATGTGGCATTCGATCATCACTTTTTGATTGCCACCTAATGACGGACGACGTCGGGTGTTGCATGCCATAATTTGCCCCCTTGTGCCGCAACACTATTAGATACAACGGGCATCAGATGCCATCCTTGTCCTTGAACAACATAACACGGTTGGACTAACGTCTGGCGTTCAATTCCATCTCGCCGTTGGACAGACAAACGGTTTGACCATGTCAGGCGTAAAATGCCATCATCCTCCTTTGTTAACAACACCCCACTGACGAACGACATCGTACGTTGAATATGCCATCATCGCCCTTGGACATCACAAATGGTCGGAATGCCGCTAGGTGGGCATTCACATGGTCTTGGACAGCACACCCGGGCCGGACGACCTCGAGCGTGGCACTCCCATAATCGCCCTTTGATCGCACACACGATCGGAATTTGTTAAGCGGGGCAAGTGCTTAGCATCTGCACTTAGGCAGCCAACGGTCCAACAACCTCGGGCGGGCATATTGTCATCGCCCTCGACAAACCACGTAGGGCTTGTCATGCCCGCATGGCCCTTGACAAGCACACACGGATTAGGACAATTGAGAGTGGATGTAATCATCGCCATTGGGCATCACACACTGTCGGACGACGTCGGCGGTCTAAAGTCCAGCATCGCCCTAAAAAGCATACGACGGTCGGACGACGTCGGGTATGGCATTCATCATTTGCCCTTGGATACCATCACGGTTGGATAACGTCGGGCGTGCATGCCATCATCTTCTTTGGCATGAACACACGTCTGACGACGTTTGTCGTGGCAATTACATCATCTCTCAGGACGACATACATAGGGTTCATACAACGTCGGGTGTGGATGCCAGCATCTCCCTTGGAAAGCTCACATGGTCCGGACAATGTCGTGTTTGTGGTATTTATCGTAGGCTTGGACTTTACACACGTTTTTATTGAATCCGCGCGTGCACGTTATTGTCCTCCCTGATAGCACACGCGCTCGGATAACGACGGGCGTTAATACCATCATTACCCATCTATAGCATACAAAGTTTGAACTATGTCCGACCATAACATGTTATCATCGCCATGCCTCATCACCCGTGGAAAGCATACATAGTAGGACTACGTCGGGCATGGCATGCCATCATAGCATTTTGCCTATACACATAGTGGGAGAACATCGAGTGTGCTAAGCCATCATCACCCTTGGACTTCACACACGAATGGATGATATCTGGCTTGGCATGCAATCATCGCTCTTTTGCAGCACACACGGTCGGATGAAATCGGATGATAGATGCCATCATTTCCCTTGGACAACATAAAAGGGCGGATGACGTTGGGTGTGGCATGCCATCATTGCCCTTGGACAGCATACACGGTCGGACGACGTCAGACGTGGCATGCCCGCATGGCCCCTCGGCAACACACCAATCGAATGACGTCGGGCATGGCATGCAATCGCCTTATGACAGCACACACGGTCGAACTACATTGATTTGGCATGCGATCATCACTTTTTGATTGCACACAAGGATGGACGACGTCGGGTGTGGCATGCCATAATCTCCCTAGTGAAGCACACACTATCAGACGACATTGGGCATCAGATGCCATCATTTTCCTTGGACAACATACACGGTCGGACTACGTCGGGCGTAGCATGCCATCTCTCCCTTGTCAAAACAAACAGTCAGACAATGTCGGGCGTGTCATGCCATCATATCCTTTGTACAACACACACCAATGAACGACATCATACGTTGCACGACATCATCGCCCTTAGACATCACACATGGTTGGATGATGCTAGGCGTGGCATGCCAGCATGGTCCTTGGACAGCACACACGGTCGGACGATGTTGAGCGTGGCATGGCATCATCGCCCTTGGATAGCACACAGGATCGGAATATGTTAAGCGTGGCCATCCATCTCGCACTTTGCAGCACAACACGGTCGAACGACGTCAGGCGTGGCAGGTAATCATGAGGCCCTTGGAAAGTATACACGATCGAATGAGTCGACGTGGCATATTGTCATTCCCTTGGACAAAACACACGATTGTAACCCCACTTACAAATGGGCGTGTCCATGCCGACTGCCCTTGAAAGCACACATTGGTTTGATGATTTGGAGTGCATGTCTCATCGCCATTGGGGCAGTCAACATACGGTCGGCACACTTCGGGCGTTTAAGTACATCATCGCCCCTTGGGAGACACACGGTCGGAGACGTTAGGTTTGGCACGCCATCATCGCCCTTGGACAGCATACACGGTCAGATAACGTTGGGCGTGGCATGCTATCATCTTCTTTGGAATGAACACACGGTCTGACGAAGTCTGGCGTGGCATGACATAATCTCTCTTTGACAGCATACTCATGGTAAAACAACGTCGGCTGTGGAATGCCATTATCTGCCTTGTAGAACACAAACGGTAGGACGACGTCGTGGCGTGGTATGATATCATCGGCCTTGGACTGAACACATGTTTAGATGACGTCTTTTGTGGCTAGTTATCATCTTTCTTGGGTAGCACACACGGTCGGATAACGCCGGGTGTTAAATGCCACCATTAATCATACATAGCATACACGATCGAACTATGTCGAACGTGACATGTTATCATCTCCATTGGAAAGAATACGTGATCAGACAATGTTGGGTGTGGCATGTTATCATCGCCCTTGGACAACATACACGATCGAACCACGTAGGGTAAGGCATGCCTGTATTTCCCTTAGGCAGCATATACTATCAGATGACGTCGGCCGTGGCATGCCATCATCACCATTGAGCAGCACACATGATGGGACAACGTCGGGCGTGACATGCCATCTTCACCCTTGGGCAACACACATGGTCAGACGACCTCGGCGTGTCATGCCATTATCTCCCTTGGACAACATACACGGTCGGAAAATGTCGGGTGTGGCATGCAATCATAGCCCTTGGAATGAACACACGGTCGGACCATGTAGGGCGTGGCATGACATAATCTCCCTTGGACAACATATACAGGGTCGGATGACATCGGGCGTGGCATGAATTCATCGCCCTTGGACAATATACATGGTCGGACAACGTTGGTTGTGGCATGTTACCATCGCCCTTGGACTACACACATGGTCTAACAATGTTGGGCGTGCATTTCTATCATCGCTCTAGGGAAGCACACACGGTCGGATGTCATCGGGCGTCAAATTCTATCATTTCCCTTGGAAAGCATACACAGTCGGACTACGTCAGGCGTGGCATTTTATCATCGCCCTTGGACAGCACACGCGATCGGATGACGTCAAGCGTGGCATGCCCGCGTGGCCCTTGGGTAGCATACACGTTCGCACAACATCAGCCTGCCAATGCTTTCATTTCCCTTGGGCAGCATAATTTCAGACGACGCCAGACATTAAATGCCATCATTTCTCTTGAACAACAGACATGGTTGGACTACGTCATTGTGGCATGTTATCATCTTCTTATGTCAGCAGACACGATCGGATGACATCATGTGTGGCATGCGCGCATGGCCTTTTGGAAACACACACGATCACACGACGTCAAGCGTGACATGTCATCACAGCCCTTGGGAAGCACACAAGGTCATACGACGTTAGCGTGGCATGCCATTATCTCTCTTGGATAGCATACACGGTCGGACAACGTCGGGCATGGCATGGAATTATAGCTCTTGGAATGAACACACGGTCGAACCAAATTGGGCGTGGCATACCATAATCACCCTCGAACAACGTATACAGGGTCGAATGACATCAGGCGTGGCAAGCCATCATCACCCTTGGACAATATACATGGTCGAACAACGTTGGGCGTGGCATGTTATCATCGCCCTTGGAAAGCACACATGGTCTAACAATGTTGGGCGTTTATTGCTATTATTTCTCTAGGCACACACACGGTCGTTGTCAGCGGGTGTCAAATTCTCCATTGACCCTTGGAAAGCTACACAGTCGACTAACGTCGGGTGTGTGCTGTTTTTATCTCCCTGGAAAACAAACATGATCGTATACGTCAGCGTGGTATGCCCTCATAACCTTGGGTAGGCATAACGGTCGCACGACTTCGGCCCTGAAATGCTAGCATTTCCCTTGGGCAGCTACACTGTAGAACAGCCAGGCATTAAAAAAGCCATCATTTCCCTTGAAACACCAACATGGGTTGACTACCGTCATTGTGGCATGTTAACATCTTCTTATGTCAGCAGACATGGTCAAATGACATCATGCATGGCATGCGCGCATGGCCTTTGGGAAACACACAGGATCACACGACGTCAAGCGTGACATGCCATCACAGCCATTGGGCAGCACACACGGTCGGACGATGTTGAGCTTGACATCCATCATCGCCCTGGGGCAGCACACATGGTCAGACTACGTCAGCGTGGTATGCTACATGGTCCTTGGGTAGCACACACGATCGGATGATGTCGGGCGTGGCATGTCATCATCACCCTTGGACTACACACACGGTCGGAGATTTTCGGGCATGCCATGCCATTAGTTCCCTTGGGGAGCACACCTGATCGGACGACATCGGGTGTTACATGCCATCATTGACCTTATGAAACCCACACTGTCAGACGATGTCAGGCGTTAGATGCCATCATTGCCCTTCGGCAGCACACATAGTCGGACTACATCAGGTGATGCCATCTCGCCCTTGGACAACACACACGATCGGAGGATGTCTTACGTGGTACACTATCATTTTCTCGGACAGCACCACACGCCCCTCGGATGCTGTTAGTCGTGGAATGCCAGCCATGGTCCTCGGGAAGCACACACAGTTGGACACAACAAACAAGGCATGTCATCATCCCTCTTGGACATCCACACGATCAGAATCCATCGGCGTGGTAATCCATCATCACCCTTGGAAAGCAACACGATCAGAGAACGGCGAGTGTGGAATTTCTCATCGCCCATGGACAACACCCACATCGAACCACATTTGCGCTGGTATTCCCGCATGGCCCTTTGCAACACACCAGTTGGTGACGTCTGGCATGACATCCATCGTCTCCTTAGACAACACACACAGTCGGACTATATCTTGTGCATGCATCATCACTTTTGATTGCCAACACAGATGGACAATATCGGGTTGTGGCTGCCATCATCTCCCTTGTGAAGCACACACTATCACACACGTCAATAATTTAGATCCATCTTGTTCCCTTGGACAAACATACACGGTCGGACCTACATTTGGGCATGCATTCATCTCGCCCTTTGCCAACATGCACGGTCGGACCATGTCAGGCGTGTAATGCTATTAGCTCCTTTGACCACCACATTGAACAATTACTCGTAGGTGCTGCCATCATCTCCCTTGGACTCACGCATGGGTCGGATTACGCTAGGCGGGCATACCATCATGGTCTTTGGACAGCACACATGGTCGATGACGTCGAGTGTGGCATGCCATAATTTCCCCTTGATAAACACACGATCGAAATTTGTTAACGTAATGCCATCATCATACTTAGAAGTCACACACGATCGTACGACGTTCGTGCGTGGCATTGGCCATCATCGCCGTTGGAAATTTACACGATCGAACGACGAGAGCCTTGCATATTGTCAAGCCCTTTGACAAAACATACAAATTTGGACACACGTTGGCCGTGTTAATGCCGCTCATGACTCTTTGGCAAGCAAACATGATTTGATTACGTTGAAAGAGTGTTCATGCCCAATCATCGCCATTGGAAGCACATGCGGTCTGACGACGTCGGACGTTAAAGTCCAATCATCGCCCTTGGGAAGCCACACTCTGACTACGTCGGGCGTGGCATGATATCATCTCTCTTTGAAAGGATACAACAGGTCAAACAACATCTTGTGGGAATGCCATTATCTCCCTTGGACAGCACCACGGTCGTACGAACGTCGTGGCGAGGTATGTCATCATCTGCCTTTGTGTGCACACACGTTTTATGAAATCGGCGTTAAATGTTTATCATTCCCCCAGGGATACCATACACGGTCAAATATGTTGACCACGACATGTTTACATCGCCCTTGGAAGAAATACAGTTATCAGACGATGTTGGCGTGGCAATGTTATCATCGCTATTGGACAGCATCAGGATCGAACCACGTAGGGTGCTGGCATTACATCTCACCCTTGGACAACATACTTGTCGGATAATGGCATGCGTGCATGCCATCTTCTCTTTGGCATGAAACACACGGTCGGACGACGTCGGGCGGTCATGACATCATCTCCTCTTTGAAAGGATACACAGGGTCAAACAACATATGTGTGAAAGCCATTATCTCCCTTGGACGCACCCCGGTCGATTACATCGGGCGTTAAATGCTATCGTTACCCAGGATACCATACACGGTCGAAAAATGTTGACCACGACAATGTACATCGCCCTTGGATGAATCATGATCAGACAATTTTGGGCGGGCATGTTATCATCGCTTTTGGACAGCATACAGGGATCGAACCACGTAAGTGGGCAAGAACTGCATGGCCCTTCGGAAGCATATACGATCGGATGATTTCGAGTGTGGCATGCCAATCATACCTAGTAGAATCCACATGATGGAACAACGTCTGAGCATGCTTGCCATCTTCACGCTTTGGGCAGCACACATGGTTTAGAACGACTTCGGATGGGAATGTCCATTATCTCCCTTGGCAGCCATACATATCGACCAAATCGGTCGTGCATTCCATATACCTCCCTTGAATAACAACGGTCGAAGACGTAAAGCGTGGCATGCCTAATCGCCTTGGACCGCTACACAGGGTCTACTCACATTGGGCGTGGCATCCATCTCCCCTTGGACAATATACATGGTCGGAACTAACCGTTGGGTGTGGCATGCTACCATCGCCCCCAGAACTGCACAAATGGTCTAAGAATGTTTGGTGTTCATTGATATGATACCCTAGGGCAGCACACATGGTCGGATGTCTTGGGGCCGTAAATGGCTATCATTGCCCTTGGAAATCATACCCGGCGGACTACGTCGGTCTGGCATGTTATCATCTCCCTTGGACAGCAAACATGATCGAATGACGTCAAGCGTGTATGCTCACATAAACCCTTGGGTAAGCATACACGATCGCACGGACGTCGGCCCTGACAATACTTTTATTTCCCTTGGGCAGCATACACTCAACGACGCCACACATTAAATGCCATCATGCCCTTGAACAACTACATGGTTGGACCTAACGTCTTGTGGTTCATGTTAACATCTTCTTATGTCAGCAGACAGGTCTAATGACATCATTCGTGGAATGCGCGCATGGCCTTCGGGAAACACCACATCACGACGACGTCAAGCGGCATGGCATCACAACCCTTGGGCAAGCACCACACGTCGGACATGTTGGGCATGACATTAAATCATCGCCCTTGGGCAGCACACATGGTCGGACTACGTTGGCGTGGCATGCTACATGGTCCTTGTGTAGCACACACGGTTGGAAAATGTTGGGCATGGCATGCCATCATCACCCTTGGACTACACACACGGTCGGACATTGTCAGGCGTGCGATGCCATTAGCTCCATTGGGGAGCACACCCGTTCAGACGACGTCGGGCGTTACAATTCATCATTGCCCTTATGAAACACACACTGTCAGACGACGTGAGGTGGTGCCATATTGCCCTTGGACATCACACACGATAAGAGGACGTCGTATGCGGTACACTATGATTGCCTTTGGATAATACACATGCTCGGACGCTGTTAGGCTTGGAATGACAATATGGTCCCTGGGAAGCACACACAGTCGGACAACAACAAACAAGGCATGCCATCATCCCCCTTGGACAGCACACACGGTCGCAATACATCAGGCGTGGCATGACATCATCGTCCTTAGAAAGCATACAGGATCAAACGACATCGGGTGTGGCATGTTATCATCACCCTTGGACAGCACACACGATCGAACCATGTAGCGAGTGGAATGCCCGCATGGCCCTTGGGCAGCACACACGGTCGGATGACATCGGGTGTGATATGCCATCATCTCCCTTGGGCAGCACACACGATCAGACGATGTTGGGCTTGGCATGCCACTATCGCCTCTGGACATCATACACGGTTTGACAACGTCGGCCTTGGCATGCAATCATCGCCGTTTGACAGTATACACAGTCAGAGAACGTTGGGCGTGGCATGCCCGCATGGCCCATGGGCAACACACCAGTCACATGACGTCGAGCATGGCATGCCATCATCGCCTTTGTACAGCACACACAGTCGCCTTCTTCACCTTTGGGCTGCACACAAGAAAGGATGACGTCCGGCGTGGCATGCATCGTAGCCCTTGTGTAGCACACATTGTATGACGATGTCAGGCATTAGAGGCCATCATTACCCTTGGGCAACACATACAGTCGCACTACGTCGGTCGTGGCATGCCATCTTGCCATTGGACAACACACACAATTGGACGACGTCAGGCGTGGCATGTCATCATTGCATTTGGACAACACACACTAACAAACAACATCGAACGTGGCATGCCATCCTCTTCATTGGATAACACACACTGTCGGACGACGCTAGGCGTTGTATGCCTGAATGTTCCTTTGACAGCACACATGGTCAGATGACGTCAAGACAGGCATGCCATCATTGTCCTTGGACAACACACACGATCGAAATATGTCAAACATGGCATTCCATCATCGCCCTTGGGTAGCACACATGTTTGGACGACGTCGGGTGTGGCATGACATCATCGCCCTTGGAAAGCATACACGATCAAATGACATCACGCGTGGCATTTTATCATCTCCCTTGGACAGCACACACGATTGGACCACGTAAGGCGTGGCATGCCCGTTTGGCCAATGGGTAGCACACACTGTTAGATGACATCGGGTGTGGCATGCCATCATTATAATAGTGTAGAACACATGATCGGATGATGTCGGGTGTGACATGCCATCACAACCCTTGGGAAGTACATACGGTTGGACGATGTCGGGCGTGGAATGACATCATCGCCATTGGACCCCATACACGATCGGATGACATCAGGCTTGGCATGACATCATTTCCTTTAGAATGAACATACGGTCGAATAATGTCGAGTGTGGAATGACATTATCGCCCTTCGACAACATACACAGGGTCAGATGTCGTCGGGCGTGTCATACAATCTTCTCCCTTTGAAAGCACACACAGTGAGACAACATCAGGCGATTTATGTTACCATCATCTTTGGATTGCACACACGTTCGTACAACGTGGGGGTGGCATGCTATCATCTCACTTGGGAAGCACACAGTGTCAGATGACGTAAGTCGTTTAATGACATGATTACCCATGGATCGCGTACATGATAGGACTACGTCAGGCGTGGCATGTTATCATCTCTCTTGGAACGCATACATGATCGGACGACGTTGAGTGTGGCATGTTATCATCACTCTTGGACAGCACACACGATCGAACCACATAAGGTGTGGCAAGCCCGCATTTCCCTTGGGCAGCATACACAGCCGGATGACGTCGGGCTTGGGATGCCATCATCGCCATTGGGAATCGCACACTGTGGGAAGCCATCGGGCGTGACATGCCATCATCACGTTTGGACAACATACACGGTCGGACGACGTTGGGTGTGGAATGCCATCATCGCCCTTGGAATTAATACATGGTACGAAAACATCGGGTGTGACATGCCATCATCGCCTTTTGACTGCACAAAAGGATAGACGACATCGGGCGTTGCATTCTATCATCGCCCTTGGACAGCATGCAGGATCGAACGACGTCTAGCGTGGCATGTTATCATCGCCCTTGGATTGTAAACACGATAGGACAACGTTAGGCGTGGCGTGCTATTATAGCCCTTTGGCAGCGCACACAATCAGATGACGTCGGGCGTTAAATGCCATCATTTCCCTTGGACAACATACACGGTCAGACTACGTTGGGCGTGACATGTTATCATCGCCTTTTGAAAGAAGACACAGTTGGATGACATTAGGTGTAGCATGCCCGCATGGCCCTTGGGCAGCACAGACGGTCGCACGATGTAGGGCGTTGCAATGTTATCATTTCCCTTGGGAAGAACACACGGTCACACGACATCGGGCGTTAAATGCCATCATTGCCCTGGGAAAGCATACACGATAGGATTACATCGGGTGTGACATTTTATTATCGTCCTATGTCAGCACACATAATCAGAACATCATGCGTGGCATGCCTGCATGTCCCTTGGGCAACACAGATGATTAGAATACATCAGGCGTGGCATGCCATCATCGCATTTGGACAACACACACTATTTGAAGACGCGGGCGTGGCATTCCATCATCTCTACTGGAAAGCATGAATGATCTGACGATGTTGGGCGTGGCATGTTGTAATCACCCTTGGATAGCACACACGATCGTACCACATAGGGCATGGCATGCCCGCATGGCCCTTGGGAAGCACACACGGTCAGACTACGTCGGGCGTAGCATTCCCTCATAACCCTAAGGTATCACATATGGTTAGACGACATCGGGTGTTAGATGCCATCATTGCCCTAGGGCAACACACACTAACGAACGTTATCAGACGTGGCATGCCATCATCTCCTTTGGAGAGCACACTCCCAGACGACTCTAGGCGTTGTATGCCAGCATGGTCCTTGGAAAGGACACACGGTCGAACGAAGTCGGGCATGGAATGCCATCATCATGGTTGGAATTAACACACGGTCGGACAACATCTGGTGTGATATGCCATCATCGCCTTTGGACTGCACACAAGAATAGACAACATCGGGCGTGGCATGCCATCATCGCCCTTGGACAACATACACGATCGGACGACGTCTAGAGGGGCATGTTATCATTGCCCTTGGATTGTAAACACGGTAGGACAACGTTGGGTGTGGCATGCTATTATCTCCCTTTGGAAGCGCACACGATCAAATGACGTCGGGCGTTAAATGCCTTTGTTTTCCTTGGACAACGTACATGGTCGGACTACGTTGCGCGTGGCACGTTATTATCTCCCTTGGTAAGCACACACGGTGGGATGACGTCAAGCGTGGCATGACCGCATGGCCCTTGGTCAGCACAGACGGTCGCACGATGTCGGGCATGGCGTATTATCATCGCCCTTGGACAAAACAAACGATTGGACCACGTAGGGCGTGTCATACTCGTTTGGCCCTTGTCAAGCACACGCGATTGGATGACATTGAGAGTGGCATACCATCATAGCCATTGGGCAGCACATTGAGAGTGGCATACCATCATCGCCATTGGGAAGCACATACGGCCGGACGCCGTTGGGTATTTAAAGTCCATCATCGCCCTTGGGAAGCATACACGGTCCAACGACGTCGGGTGTAGCATGCCATCATCACCCTTGGAAAGCATACACCGTCAGATAATGTCAGGAGTGGCATGCGAACACACGGTAAGACAATCTCGGGCGTGCCATGACATTATCTCTCTTTGACAGCATACACAGGGTCAAACAACGTCTGGTTTGGAATTTCATTATCTCCCTTGGACAACACACATGGTCGAACGACATCGTGGCGTGGTATGTTATCATCGGCCTTTGTGTGCACACATGTTCAGATGACGTCGGGCGTTAAATACCATTATTACCCATGGATAGCATACACGATCAAACTATGTCAACCGTGACATGTTATCATCGCCCTTGGAATGAATACATGATTAGACGATATTGGAAGTGGCATGTTATCATTGCCCTTGGACAAAATACATGATCGAACCACGCAGGGTGTGGCATGAATGCATTGCCCTTAGGCAACATAGATGATCGGATGATGTTGGGTGTGGCATGCCATCATAACTATTGGGAGGAAGCACACATGATAGGACAACATCGAGCGTGACATGCTATATTCACCCTTGGGAAGACACACACGGTTGGACAGGTCGGGGGGGGCCCCGGGGGTTTGCCATGCCAGTGCGCCTTGCGGGAGCACACCCTTCGAACGACGTCGAGCTTTAATGCATCATTGACAGGGGAATCGACACATGGTGGGAAGACGTCAGGCCATAACATCTAATCATCACCTTAGTACACGATTGGATGAGTCGGGCGTGGATGGCTGGAATGAATCATCTGCATTGGAATAACACACGATCGGGACACAACCTCGGGTGTGAAATTCAATCATCGCCTTTGGACTGCACACAAGAATAGACTACATCGGGCGTGGCATGCATCAATACCCTTGGACAACTTACATGATCGGACGACGCAAGTCAAGCACCCCCCACACCAAAATCTCAAGATCCACTACCTCATTCTCCATCAACCAACCCAAATTTCATATCACACTATTTGTCTAATAGAGTGGCATGTTTCATTGCCCATGAATTGTGAAAACAGGTAGGACAGTAGGACAACGTTGGGCAATGGTATCTATTATCGCCCTTGGTAGGCCACACGAGCGATTACGTCGGGCGTTTCTAAACCGCCATCATTTCATTGGACAGAGTCACGTACATGGTTGGCTACGTTGGGCATGGGAATGTTATCATCTCCCTTTGGAACGTGACAACATGTGGATTGACGTCAAGCGTGGCATGACTGCATGGCCCTTGGGCCAACACAAAATAGGTAGCCACGACGTGGGCATTAGCGTAATATCATCGCCTGGACAAAAACACACGATGGACCACATGGGTGGTTGTCATCACCGAAATGGCACGTGTCAGCACACGGGAGTGGAGGACATGAGAGTGGCACACATCATAGCCAATGGGTTAGGACATAAGGTAGACGCCGTCGGGGTGTTTTGTTTAAAGTCCATCATAGACCTTGGGAAGCACACACGGTAAGACGGACGTGGGTATAGCTGCCATATCACCCTTGGACAATATACACTATCGGATAATGTCGGGCGTGGCATGAGAACACACAATCTGACAACATCGGGCGTGGCATAACATCTTCTCTCTTTGACAACATACATAGGGTCAAACAACGTCGGGTTTGGAATTTCATTATATCCCTTGGATAGCACACACGGTCGAACGATGCCGTGATGTGGTATGTTATCATTGGCCTTTGTGTGCACACACTTTCACATGACGTCGGGCGTTAAATGCCATCATTACCCATGGATAAAGTACACGGTCGAACTATGTCGACCGTGACATGTTATCATCGCCCTTGGAATGAATACATGATCGAATGATGTTGGGGGTGGCATGTTATCATCGCCCTTGGATATCAAAACGATCAACCAAGTAGGGTGTGCATGACTGCACGGGCCCTTAGGCGAAATAGGATCGGAATGACGGTGGGTTTGGCATGCCATCATAACTTTGGGAAGCACACAGATGGGAACAACATCGAGCGTGACATGCCATCTTCACCTTGAGAAGCACCACACCGGATCGGACAGTTCGGCCATGCCACTGCCATTAGCGCCCTACTAGGGAGCACCCCGTTCGGACAACGTCGAGCTTTAACATGCCATCATTGCCATTGGAATCGCACTCTGGGGAAGACTCAGGCATAGCATCCCATCAAATCACCCTTTGACACGAGCGGAGACGTCGGGTGTGGAATACCATCATCGAAGTGGAATTAACGCCGATCGGAAAGAGCGGTTGCCGACATGCCATCATCGCCTTACATGCCACAAAAGAATGACGGAACATCGGGCGTTGTGGATGCCCATTACTCCTTGGAAAACATACAAGATCGGACGAGTCTAGCGTTGGCAGTTTATTTCATTGCCCTTGGGTTGTAAACACTAGGTTAGGACAATGTTATCTGTCGGGAGTGGCATGCTTATTATCGCCCTTTGGCATTGCAACGATCAGATGACGTCGTGAGTAAATGCCATCCCTTTCCATTGCGACGCTACATGGTTCGGACTAAGTTGGGGTTGTCAGTTATCATCGCCTTTAGAAAGCACACACGGTCGGATGACATCAAGCGGTGGCATGAACGCATGGCCACTTGGCCAGCACAAGACAGTCGCACGACCGTCGGGCGTGTAGGCAATGTTATTTCCCTTGGGAACGCACACACGCTCAGACTACATCGGACTTTGTATGCCATCATTGCCCATGAAAGATTACCGAGACGAAACTACGTCGGGTGTGACCTATTTAATCATCCTATCTCAGCACACACGGTAAGAACATCAAGAAGCGTGGCATCCGCCTGTCCGATAGGAAACACACGATGGATCGGAATACGTCGGGTGTGCATGCCATCATCATAATTTGGCAGCACACAAGATTGGAAGACATCGGGTGTGGCATGCCATCAATCGCTATTGAGACCCCCAAAGCATACATGATCGGACGATGTTGGGCGTGGAATGGGTAATCACCCTTGGACAGACCACCACGATCCGACCACATAGGCTGGCATGCCCGCATGCCCTTCGGCAGCACACACGGACGGACAACGTCGGGCGTGGAATTCCATTCATCACCTTGGGTATTACATGGTCAGATGAATCTGGTGTTAGAGCATTATTGCCCATAGGGCAACATTCACTGACGAACAACATTAGAAGGGCATGCAATCATCTCATTCACTTGAACCGCCACAACACTGTCCGGACGAGGATAGGCGTGGATTGCCAGCATTGTCCTTGAACGCATTACACAATCGAACAACATCGAGCCGGTAGCATGCCATCATCACCAGTTGGACAACAACCATGATCGGAATACGTCGGTGAGTGGACACTTCCTCATCGCCCTCCTAGGGTAGCACACATGTAACATGTAAGACGATGTGCCCATGCCATCATCGCCTTGGAAAGATACACGTTGGATGCTATTGCGCGTGGCATTTTATATCGCCATGGACAATCAACACGAGTGCCAAGCTATAGGGCGTGGCCATGTACGATGGACCTTGGGTAGACACACGGTTGAATGAAGCGGGTGTGGCATGACATCATTGCAAAGGGAGAAACCAATGATCGGATGCTGAATTGAGTCGGGGGTGCATGCCATCATCACCCTTGGTAGCACACACGGCCTCGGACGATGCCGGGCGAGGGAAATGCCATCATCGCCATTGCGACCGCATACATGGTCGGGATTGACGTCAGCGTGGTATGCCCTCATTTTCTTTAAAATGAACACACGATCGGATTGACGGTGCGCGTGGCATGACATTATTTCCCTTCGAAAAAATACAAAGTTTTAGACGACGTTGGATATCGCATACCCATCTTCTACTTTTTTTGTACCGTCAGACGATAGAAAACCAATTAACAACTGGGCGATGTATGTTATCATCAACTGGTCGACTGCATTACATGTCGGACAACTCGGGCGCAGGATGATATAATTATACTTGGGTGTCAACACTATCGAATGACGTAAGTCGTTTTAAATGACATAATACCTATGGATCACATACAAGAACGGTCTACCTTCCAAAGTCGGTGTGGCATAGTATGATTTCTCTTGGAAAGCATACTATGATCGTGACTACGTTAGGTTTGCATGTTTGTATCATCACTCTTGGATAGCAAACATGATCAAACCACATAGGGTGTGGAATGTCAGCATTTGCCCTAGGCAGCAGACACGGTCGAAATGACGTTGGGAGTGGGATTCCATCATTCCATTGGGGTAGCAGACACGGTTGACGACGTCGGACCAGTGACCTCATCATCTCCTTTGGACATCGAAACACCACGGTCAGATGATGTCGGGCTGAAATGCCATTATCTCCTTTGTACTTTCGAACAAGGATGGAGATTCGTCGGGTGTCGCCATTTAATAGTCCTATGTCAGCACACACAGTTCGTGATGCGTATGCATGGCCATGCCTCATGTCCGTGGGACACCCACACGGTAGGGAATACATCAGGCATTGCATGCCTCACGCCCTTAGCGTAGCACACACGTTTGGACGACGTCGGGTTGGTTGGGGCAGACATCATCGCTATGGGAAAGCATACATGATCGGCACAATGTTTGTGTGGCATGTTATCATCACCCTTGGATAGCACAAATGATCAAACCACATAGTGTACATCATGCCCGCATTGACTTTGGGAAGCACACACACTCGGACTACGTCGGGCGTTCGTGGCGGGCGTGCCATTCCCCTCTCGTCCTTGGGAAGAACAAGGTTTGAATGACGTCTGGTGTTAGATTCCCTCATTGCCTAGGGCCAACCACAGCTGCAGTCGACGTCGGCATGGACATGCCAGCGTCGCCATTGGACAGGACACTGACAAGACACGTCAGGCGTGGCATGCCATCAGGGCACGTGGGTAGAAAAAAACATGGTTGGACGATGTCAACCGGTTTGGGGGGCTGGCAATGAAATCAGCGTCCTTGGAATGACACACGATCAAACGACATCAGGCGTGGCATGTTATCATCGCCGTTGAAACGCATACACGATCAGATGATGTCGTGAAGTGGCATGTTATCATTTCACTCGAAAAAACACACACCGATCGCGACGACGTAGGGCGAGATATCTGAATGGACATTGGGCAGCACACCGATTGGATCATGGCGCGCATGGTATGCCATCATCGCCATTGGGAGGCACACGCGGTCGAATGAATTCGGGTTGATATGACAGGCAATTTCGCCCTTGGAAAACAAACATGGTGGACGAATTGTCATGGCATGACAAATCACACGTGGACAAACATACACAGTAGGACTAAGTAGGGCGTGGCATCGCCTATCATAGACTTTTGTCCAACACACAAGTCGGACGTATACATTCGAGCGTGACTACGCCTCATCACCCTTGGACTGCCAAACACGAATGGATGACATGTGCCTTGACATGCAGCAATTATCTCTATTTGCAGCACGCACGGTCGGAGACGACATTGGTTGATAGATGCCAGTCATTGCCATTGGGCAAGCAAAACACGGTACGGACGATTTCGGGCATAGCATGACATTTCCCCTTTGGACTGCATAAAATGTCGACGGACGTCGGGCATGGAATGCCATCATCGCCCTTGGACCGCATACACGGGCATTGGCCGATGTTAGGTGTGGCAGACCCGCAGGCCCTTGGGGTCTACACACCAGTCGGATGACGTCGAAAATAACATGCAATATCGACCTTAGGCAGCGACCATCACTTTTTGATTGCCAATAAGACGACGACCGTCGGCTTGTGGCAGCCAATAATAGCCCTTGTGCAGCACACACATTGATGACATTGGGATCAGATGCAATCCTGGTCATGGATAAAATGACACGGTTTGGGACTACGATCGGGCGTGTCATGCTATATCGCCCTTGCGACAGCACAAACGGTTGGACAATGTCAGGCGTTTTAAAAATGTGCCATCATTTCTTTGGACAACACACACTGACGGAACGGAATCGTTACGTTGATATGCCACATCGCCCTTGGACATCAAAATGTCGGATGCCCGCAGGTGTGGAATAGCTATGGTCCCTTGGACAACACACACGGTAGACGACGTCAAGCGTGGCATGCAATAAGCCTTTGATAGCACACACGATCGAAATTTGTTAAGCGTGGCATGCCATCATGCACTTAGGGGTAGCACACCACGGTCGAACGACCCGAGCCGTGCATAGTTCATTGCCCCTCGGGGACAAAACACACGATTGGACCACGTAGGGCATGTCATGCCCGCATGGCCCTTGACAAGCACACACGGATGGATGACATTGAGAGTGGGATGTAATCATCGCCGTTGGGCATCACACACGGTCGGATTACGTCGGGCGTCTAAAGTCCATCATCGCCCTAAGAAAGCATACACGGTTGGACGACGTCGGGTGTGGCATTCCATCATCGCCCTTGGACAGCATACACGGTTGGATAACGTCGGGCGTGGCATGCCATCATATTCTTTGGCATGAACACACGGTCTGACGACGTATGGCGTGGCATGACATCATCTCTCATTAACGACATACATAGGGTCATACAACGTCGAGTGTGGAATGCCATCATCTCCCTTGGACAGCTCACACGGTCGGACAATGTCGTGTTGTGGTATGTTATCATCGGCCTTGGACTTCACACACGTTTGGATGACATCGCGCGTGGCAAGTTATTATCTCCCTTGAGTAGCACATATGCACGGATAACGACGGGCGTTAAATACCATCATTACCCATCGATAGCATACAAATTTGAACTATATCGACCATGACATGTTATCATCGCCATGCCATCATCACCCGTGGAAAGCATACACAGAAGGACTACGTCGGGCATGGCATGCCATCATAGCATTTGTCCAACACACATAGTCGGACAACATCGAGTGGGCTAAGCCATCATCACCCTTGGACTGCACACACGAATGGATGATATCTGGCTTTGCATGAAATCATCGCTCTTGTGCAGCACACACGGTCGGATGACATCGGATGATAGATGCCATCATTGCCCTTGGACAACATAAAAGGGAGGATGACGTTGGGTGTGGGCATTCCATCGCTCTTCCCTTGACAACAATAACACGGTTTTGGAACGTCTGACGTTTGCATGACCGGCATGGGTCCTTCGGCAACACACCAATCGATTACGGTCCGGGATGGGAATGCCCATCATTCTCCTTATGACATCCACACGGTCGAACTAGACTATACGGTGATTGTGGCATGCTATCATTACTATTTGATTGCACACAAGGACGACGACTACGGGTGTGTGCATTGCCATCATGTCCCTATTGAAGGGGGCACCAACTCTTAGACGACATCGGGCAAATCAGATGCCCATCATTTTCCTTGGACAAACATACACGGTCGGACGTACGTCGGGCCCGTAGCATGCCACTCTCCCTTGGACAAAACACAATCGGACAATGTCGGGGCGTGGCAGCCATCATCTCCTTGGTAACAACACCCAACTCATGAACGACAGTGATCGTACGTTGCGCTGCCATCATCGCCTTGGTACATCACACATGGTCGGATGATTGCGAGGCTTGTGGCATGCCAGCATGGTCCTTGGACAGACACAACAACCACTTCAGACGACGTTGAGCGTGGCATTGCCCTCCATCCGCTCCTTGTATAGCACCAAAGCACAGGATCAGAATATTTTAGCGTGGCAGCCATTTTGAACTTAGGCAGCAACACGATCGAACGACATCATGCGTTGCATATAATCATAGCCTATGGAAAGTATACACGATCGAACGACGTAGAGCGTGGAATATTGTCATCTCCCTTGGACAAAACACACATGATTGGACCACGTGGGGCGTGTCATGCCCGAATGGCCCTTGGAAAGCACACATGGTTTGATGACGTTAAGAGTGGCATGTCATCATCCCCATTGGGCAGCACATACGGTCGGACGATGTCAGGCATTTAAAGTCCATCATCGCCCTTGGGAAGAACACACGGTCGGACAACGTCAGGTGTGGCATGCCATCATCGCCGCCCTTGGACAGCATACACGGTCGGATAACGTTGGGCCGTTGGCACTGCCATCCATCCTTCTTTGTGGATGAACACAACGGTCTGACACGTCTGGCGTGGCATGACATAATCTTCGTTGACAGTCATACACATTGGTAAACAACCATCGTCTATGGAATGCCATTGAAAATCTGCATTGGGAACAAACAAAACGTGGCCGCGTCATGGCGTGGTATGATATCATTGTCCCTTGACCTGCAACACAAGCGTTTAGATGACGTCTTGCGTGGCCAGTTATCATCTTTCTTGAGTAGCACACACGGTCGGATAACGTCGGGTGTTAAATGCCACCATTAACCATACATAGAATACACGATCAAACTATGTGAAACGTGACATGTTATCATCTCCATTGGAAATAATACGTGATCGGACAATGTTGGGCGTGGCATGTTATCATCGCCCTTGGACAACATACACGATCGAACAACGTAGGGTTAGGCATGACTGTATTGCCCTTAGGTAGCATATACTATCAGATGACGTCGGCCGTGGCATGCCATCATCACCATTGGGCCATCACACATGAATGGGACCAAACTTCGGGCTGACATGCCATTTCACCCTGGGTAGCACACATGGCCAGATGAACCTCTGGCTTGTCCAATCCATTTATCCTCCCTTGGACACATACACGGTCGGTAAAAACACGGGTGAGGCATGCATCAATAGCCTTGGATATTAACCACGGTCGACCAATGGTAGGGCGTGTGTCATACATAATCCTCCCTTGGAAAACACAAAAAGGTCGGATGACATCGGGCGTGGCAATGAATTGGTCATGCCATCTCCCTTGGCATATACATGGTTCGGACAACGTTTGGTTGTGGCATGGTTACCATCGCCCTTGGACTACACACATGGTCTAACAATGTTTGGGCCGTGGCATTTCTATCATTTCTATCATCGCTCTAAGGACGCACACCGTTCATGTCATCGGGCGTCAAATTCTAAACTCATTTCCCTTGGAAAAGCATACCAGTGGACTACGTCAGGCTGGCAATTTATCATCGCCCACTTGACAGCACACTCGGTCGGATGACGTCAATCGTGGGCATGCCCGCGTGGCCCTGGGTAGCAGACAACTTCGCACAACATCAGCCTGCCATGTGCTTTCATTCCCTTGGCAGCATTTAACGAAGATGACGCCCAAACATTAAATGCCATCATTTCCCTTGAACAACAGACATGTCGACTACGTCATTGGGGGGGTGGCGATGGTTATCATCTTCCTATGTCCGCAGACACGATCGGATACAATCATGCGTGCATGCGCGATTGCCTTTGGAAACACACACGATCACACACTCGTCGAGCGTGAACAATGTCTCATAGCCCCTTACGAAGCACACAAGTTCTACGACGTTAGCGTGGCATGCCATTATCTCTCTTGGACAAAATACACGGTCGGACAACGTCGGGCATGGCATGGCATTATAGCTCTTGGAATGAACACACGATCGGACCAAGTTGGGCGTGGCATACCATAATCGCCCTTGGACAACATATACAGGGTCTGATGACATCAAGCGTGGAAAGCCATCATCACCCTTGGACAATATACATGGCCGGACAACGTTGGGTGTGGCATGTTATCGTCTCCCTTGGAAAGCACACATGGTCTAACAATGTTTGGCGTTTATTGCTATGATCTCTCTAGGGAACACCACCGGTCTGATGTCATCAGGGCGTCAAATTCTATTCATTGCCCTTGGAATCATACACATTCGGACTATATCGGGCGTGGCATGTTATCATCATCTCCCTTGGGACAGCAAACATATCCGTATGAACGTCAAGCGTGGTCTGCCCCGCCTACCCTTGGTAGCATAAAGGTCCCCGCACGCTTCCGCCTTGACAATGCTATCAATTTCCTTGGGCAGCATACACTTAGACGACCCGAAACATTAAATGCCATCATGCCCTTGAACACATACATGGTTGAACTACGTTATTGTGGCTGTTAACATCTTCTTTGTCCAGCAGACATGGTCGCATGACATCATGCGTGGCATCGCGCATGGCCTTTGGAAACACAACAGGATCAAACACGTCAAAGCGTGACATGCCATCAGAGCCATTGGGCAGCACAACACGGTCCGGACGATTTTTGGGCTTGAACAACATCCCATCATCGCCTTGGGGCAGCACATCATGGTCGTACTATTCTGCGTGCAACATGCGACATGGTCCTTGGGCCGCAACACACGATCGGTTTTGATGTCGGGGCGTGGCAATGCCATCATCACCCTTGGACTACACACCAGCCACAGGGGGTCCGTAGATTGTCCGGGCTGCCATGGCATTAAGTTTTCCCTTGGGGAGCAAACACCTGTTCGGACTACGTCCGTGTGTTAACATGCCATCCATGACCTTATTAAGCACAACTGTCAAACATGTCCAGGCGTTAGATGCCATTTGCCCTTCTTTAAGCACACATAGTCGGACTACATAGGTGATGCCATCTCTCTCGTGACACACACACGATCGGGAGGAATGTCGTACATGGTACACTATCCATTTTTCTCTTCGGTACAACACACACGCTTAGATGATGTTAGGCATGGAATGTCGCATGGTCCCTCGGGAAGCACAACCATTCGGACAACAACAAATAAGGCATGCCATTATCCCTCTTGGACATCACACACGATCATAATACATCGGCGGTGTTATCCATCATCAACCCCTTTGGGAAACATACACATCAGACAACGTCGAGTGTGGCATGTTATCAATCGCCCCTGTGAGAGCACAAAACGATCGAACCTCATTGCGCGTGGTATGCCCGCTGGCCTTTGGCAACACACCCATGTCGGATGACGTGGGCATGGCATTCTAAACGTCGCCTTAGGACAACACCATAGTCGGGGGCGGATACGTAATTGTTGCAATGCGATCATCACTTTTTGATTGCACAAAAGGATGGAACAATGTCAAGGGTGTGGCATGCCCCATGAAATCGCCCTTTTGGGAGCACACACTATCATACGACGTCAATAATCCAGATGAATCATTTTTCCTTGGACACCATAGTAACGGTCTGACTACATCTGGCATGGCAAATGCATTTTCGCCCTTGGACAACACGCAGCGGTCGGACAATGTCAGGCGTGGCATGCTTATTATCTCCTTTTGTACGAACACACATTGAACGAACGACATCGTATGTTTTTGCATGCCATCATCTCCCCTTGGACATCAAACTGGTCAGATGACGCTAGGCTTGGCATGCCAGGCAGGGTCCCTTGGAGACAAGCACACATTTTTTCAGATGAGTAGAGTGGTGGCATAGGCCATCATTTCCCTTGGATAGAACACACGATTGAATTTGTTGAGGCGTGAATGCAATCATCATACTTTAGGCAGCACACACACGGCGGTCGACGACGTCCGGGCCGGCAATGCCATCATCGCTGTTTGAAAGTAATACCATTGGACAACGGAGCATGGCATATGTAATAACCCTTGGACAAAACACACATTGGACAACGGTGGGGCGTGTACTGCCCTCATGGCCCTTGGCCAAAGCAAGCCACACATGAATGGATGAACGTTGATAGTGGCATGCCATCATCGCCATTTGGGCAGCCCATGCGGTCGGAAGAAACCGTCGGGCATTTAAAGTCTATCATCGCCCTTGTAAGCACACAAGGTCCGATGACGTCGGTGTGGCATGCCTCATCACCCTTGCAAATACACTTGTCGGATTAATGTCCGGGCTTGGCATGCCATCATCTTCTTTGGGCAGAACACACGGTCTGACATCGGGGGGGCCTGACCTCACTCTCTTGTGAAAGGATACATATTAGGGTCAAACAACGTCTGGTGTGAAATGCCATTATCTCCTTGGCAAGCAACACACGGTCGGACAACGACATCGTGGCGAGGTATTCATCATCGGCCTTTGTGTGCACACGCGCCGTATTGATGCTCATCGGCGT
This sequence comes from Solanum habrochaites, assembly GCA_027704765.1. NCBI lineage: Eukaryota > Viridiplantae > Streptophyta > Magnoliopsida > Solanales > Solanaceae > Solanum > Solanum habrochaites. The sequence goes on along the minus strand of JAKWJA010000975.1, from coordinate 3,909 downwards.
TAATGTATCATTACCCCATGGATACCAACACGTTCCGAAATATGTGAACCACGCTTTATCATCTCCCTTGTGAATGAATACACGATCAGATGATGTTTTGGCGGTGGCATGTTATCATTGCTTTTTGGAAGCATAACAGGATCGAAAAACGTAGGGTGGTGCGCAAGACTGGCATGGCCCTTAGGCAACATATACGATCTGATGACGTCGGGTGTGGCAATGCCATCATAACTAGTATGAATGTACACATGATGGAACAACGTCGAGTCATGACTTGCCCCATCTTCACTTTGGGCAGCACACATGGTCAGACGACGTCCGGTGTGGCACGTCATTATCTCCCTGGACGCATACTTGATAGACCAACAAGTCGGGCGTGGCAGTCCATATATCCCTGTTGGATGAACACATGGTCGGAAGACGTAAAGCGTGGCATGCCAATAATCGACCTTGGACAGCTTACACAGGGTCTTACTCATATTGGGCGTGGCATGCCATCATCGCCCTTGACAATATACATGGGTCGGGACTACTTTGGGTGTGGCACTGCTACCATCCACACTCCCTGGACCTGCAATGCACAAATGGTCTAAGATGTTTTGGGTGGTGCATTGCTTAGGTCTCCCCTAGTGAAAGCACACATGGTCGGATTTCAATGGGGCGTTAAATTCTACAATTGCCCTTGGAAATCAATACACGGTCGAACTACGTCGGCGTGTCCTGTTTTCATCCTCCTTTGGACAACAAACATGAATCGTATGACGTCCCGTGGTATTCCCCATAGCCTTGGGTATCATAACACGGGTCGCACGACGTCGGCCTGACAATGCTTATCATTTCCCTTGGGCAGCAATACACTCAGCATGCCACCATTCAAATGCCCATCATTGCCCTTTGAACACAACATACATTTGTTGGACTACGTCTTGTGTCATTTCACATCTCTTATGTCAGCAGACAATGGTGAATGACATCATGCGTGGAATGCGCCCTGGCCTTCGGGAACAACACAACAATCACACCCGTCAAGCCATGACATGCATTCCACATCACAGCCCTTCGTCAAGCACACACGCTCGGACGATGTTGGGTGTGACATTAAATCCGCAGCGCCCTTGGGCAGCACACATGGTCGGACACGTTTGCGTGCAGCTACATGGTCCTGGGGTACCACACAGGTTGGAAGATGGTCCCGGGCATGGCATGCCATCATCACCCTTGACTACACACACGGTCGACATTGTTCGGGCATCGATGGCCATTAGCTCCCTTAGGGAGCACACCGTTTGGACGATGTCGGGCATTACAATTCATCTTGCCCTTATGAAACACACACTGTCAGATGACGTGATGTGAAATCCATCTCGCCCTTGGGACATCACACAAACGATCGAGGAACGTCTCGTACGTGGTACACTATGATTGCTTGGACAACACACACGCTCAGATGTTGTTTTAAGGCTTGGAATGACAATATGGTCCCCCTGGAAGCACACACCAGTCGGACAACAACAACAAGGCATGCATCATCCCCCTTAACAGCCACACGATCGCAATACAATGAGGTGTGGCATGACATCATCATCCCTGGAAAGCATACAAGTCAAACGACATCCAGTGTGTCAATTTTATCATCACCCTTGGACAGCCACAACGATCGACCACGTGCGAGTGGAAATGCCCGCAATGGCCCTTGGGCAAGCACACACGGTCGTATGACGTCGGTCCGTGACATGTCCCATCATCCTCCCTTGGGCCCCCCCCCCCAAGCACACACGATCAGACGATGTTGGGCTTGGGCCCTGCCCACTATCCGCCTCTTGACAAGTCATACACGTTTGACGGACCGTCGACCTTGGCTGCCAATCTTTCGCCGTTGGACAGTATACACAGTCAAGACAACGTTGGGCGTGGCATTGCGCCGCATGGGCCATGGAAAAACCACAAGTATATGACGTCGAGCATGGCATGCCATCATCGCCTTTGTAACAGCACACACAGTCGCCTTCATCGCGCCTTTGGCTTCACCAATAGGACGACGTCCGGCGTGGCTGGCATATCGTAGCCCTTGTGTAAGCAACAAACATTGTATGAACCGATTGTTCGGGCATTAAGATCCCATCCATTACCCTTGGGCAACACATACAGTTTGACTACGTTCGTCGTGGCATGTGCCATCTTGCCATTAGACAACCCAACAACGATTGGATGACGTTAGGCGTGGGCATGTCATCCATTGCATTTTGGACAAAACCACTAACGAACAAATCGAACGTGGCATCCATCCTCTCATTTGGATAGCACACGACTGTGTACGACCTAGGCGTTGTATGGGCCGAGAATGGGTCCATTGAAGCACAACACGGTCCCGGATTACGTCGAGGACTGCATGCCATCCCATTGTCCACCTTGGACAACAACACACCGAGCGAAATATGTCGACTGGCATGCAATCTGTCCCGCCCTTGGTAGCACACATGTTCGTGGGGGACGCACGTCGTGCGTGGCCTAGCCCATCATCGCCGTTTGAAAGCATACACGATTCGGATGACATCCGCGCGTGGCATTTATCATCTCCCTTGACAGCACACACGATTGGACCACGAAGGCCTGGCATGCCCGCTTTGGCCTAATGGGTAGCACACACTGTTAGATGACGTCGGGTTTTGTCATGCCATCATTATAAGATAGTGTAGAACCATGTCGGATATGTCGGGTGGACATGCCATCACAACACTTGGGAAGTTACAGTGACGGGGTTTGTGTGACGACGTCGGGCGTGGCATGACATCATCGCATTGGACCCCATACACGATGGGATGACATCAGTTCCTTGGGGGGGGGGGGGGGGGGGGGGGGGCATGTAAATACATTGCCTGTAAAAATGAAACATACGGTTGAGTAACAATGTCAATTGGGAATGACATTTAATCGTCCTTCTACAGCATACACATGTCAGAGTGTCGTCGGGCGTATCATACAATCTTCCTCCCTTTGATAGCACAACCAAGTGAGACAACATCAGGGCGATTTTGTTACCATCATCCTTGGATTGCACAACACATCCCCGTTTTCGTACAACGTGGGGGTGGCATGCTATCATCGGCTTTGGGAAGCACCAGTGTCCAGATAACGTAAGTCCATTTTAATGACATGATACCCATGGATCCGCGTACAGATAGGACCTTAAACGTCAGGCGTGGCATGTTATCATCATCTCTTGAAAGCATACATGATCGGACCGACGTTGGGTTTGTCATGTTTATCACACTCTTGGACATCAACCACGATTCGAACCACCTAAGGTGTGGCAAGCCCGCTTAAACCCTTGGGCACCATACACGGCCCGATGACATCTCGGGCTTGCGGGATGCCATCAAATCGCATTTGGACATCGCAACAATGTGGGAAGCCGTGGGCAGTGACAATGCCATCATCACATACAACCTTGGACAACAAGAACACGGTCGGACGAGCGTTGGGTGGGGAATGCCATCATCGCCCTTGAAATTAATACATGGTCCGAAAAACATCGGTGTTTACATGCCATCATCTCTTTTTGAACTGCACCACAAGTATGACGACATCGGGGTGTGGCATTCCATCATCACGCCCTGGGACAGCATAAGGACGAACGACTCTAGCTTGGCATTTGTCATCGCCTTAGAATTGTAAAGGAATATAGGACAACGTTGGGCGTAGTCGTTTCTATTATAGAGCCCTTTGTCAAGCAAGCCGTCACACGATCAGATGACGCGGGCCGTTAAAAAAATGCCATCATTCCTCCCTTGGACCACATACAAGGTCGGACACATTGGGCCTCGACATGTTATCATCGCCTTTTTGAAAGAAGACAAGACTGTTGGATGATGTAAGGTGTGGCCATGCCCGCCAGACCCTTGGTCAGAC